>CM076573.1:655931502-656084165 GCA_034641835.2 Pinus albicaulis | reverse complement strand
AGATGATCCAAATATATTAATGTAAAGTTAGGATAAAATATTTATTAAATTAGAATATTTAATAAATATTAGAGAATACAAATATTTATTAAATTATAATATTTCATAAATATTAAGAGACACTTAGAAATAGAATATTGTTAGCAAAGATAGGACTCTATAATTGAGTCGTATCTTAGGCTCTAAAATAGGAATAACTTTAGTAGATTAGATAGAAGATCATTTATTGTAAATGGACACTTGTTATTTTTTCAAGTGATCCATAACCAAATTAAGTTAGGACATATAGCTTATAAATAGGTTAGTCTCCTAAATTCCAAATTTAGTAGAAGTTTACGTTTGTAAACTCTTGCAACTTTTTATGTAATTTCTTTTCCATTATTAATAAAATTATGTGTCTGAGGACACTTTTGCCATTAATTTGGTATCAGAGCCATCGATAATGCAGATGACGTGAAGGTGAAAATTTTAGCTTTGCAGACTTTTGGAAAATTCTGCTAAAGGATGAATTGGTATGCAATCTTGTCAATGCTTTAAGGAAAAGAAATTTATTGGTTATAATCTGAAAATCAATTTTTTATTTAAGATTCAGTTTGTTTTTAAAATTCAATTTTCTGTGAGCTTCTTGTCAAGATATTCCTACAATTTTTTTTCGCATTGAAAAATCTTGTTCGTGAAAAGAGCCCCCAGCCACTCGCAGAGATTTCCAGGCAGATCGAAGTCCAAGCCTAAGATTTTTAAAAGTGTTACTGTTGGCACTAAAGTTAACTAACGAAGAGACTTCATGTGGATGAACCAATGCAGAGATTTATTTTAAAGTGATGCAGAACAGAGCTTTCATGTTCGTTAAGAGTATTGTCAATTGCGTGAAATGAATTGAACCTTCATGTGCATGTAGCACTCAACCATCGAAGAGACGTGGGCAAATGTAAGCATAGAAGCCAGACTTATGTCCATCGTAGAAATCAACGAATGCAAGGCCAATCACTGGATGGAGGTATGAATGGAATCGATAATGTTTTGGGGGCATAAATAAAATCTGTAATGTTTTTGAGGCAAGACGAAATTTGTAATGCCCCGAAGCAGAGTTAAAGTCACAGTGTTCGCATTGGTAAACACTACTTCTGTGAAAGTGATGGAACCAACGTTGAAGGAGCGAGATGAAAGTAGAACGCTACCACTATGAAGGTATGGGCAGTGTTGTGAATTGAATGCTGTAGCTGGATGGTAAGAAACACGTTATTTAAACAATGTTTTTTTTTAGTGTGATTCGGATGTGGCAATAGATTTCCTACGATGCTGTGAGTGGAGACTTCAACAAAGCTCAAGAATGTAAAACACAGTTTATACATTTTACTATCTTCACATTTTTAATTTGGATTTGAGAATTAGCACTTTCACATTTATTTATAGATGTGTTGTTCTGGTTCTGAATTAATAAACATTGTGTGGATTAAAATGTATGTAATCGGTGAAGTATTAAAAAATAACTTGTAGAGTTGCTAGCTAGTAGAAAATAGATTACATTTTTATGAAGGACATAAGCTCACTCTTTAAAGAGTGATTTGGGAAAGATAAGGAGTGAAATTTTTATTTTTTTTTGTAATTGGAGCTATAAGGGAGAAAATTGAAATTTTGTCATTTTTTTTTTGGAGAAACAAGGAGTGATATTGTAACTCAAAGTAATTTTTTACTTTGAGGGGGGGTAGATTTTTTTTAAGGAGATTTGTAAAGGCATTGTCAAAATTTTCAAATATTTCATTGTAAACACTCAACGAGAAATTGACTAGAGCCAAGTGTAAAGCTCAGTAATTTTTCTCCTTTTTCAACGACTATACAAGGGTCAAGGCCAAGCCCCAATAGATCATTTTTTCTTTTTTTGGCGTGTGTCATTTTTGCGTGGCATGTTTCGTGTAACGATTTGCTCATTTTTTGTGCTTCATTCTTTTGGTGCACTGCTTCAACACTACAATGTCGAAGTTAATTAATCTGTTCTTTGAATCTGATATGCTAGAAGGAGTGAAATCTTATAATACATGGAAACATCTAATTGAAAGCACTCTCATTTATAATGAATTGTGGCATGAAATTTGTGATGGCAACATTAAGCCAAATAAACCAACAGATCCAACTTCACTTGCAAAATGGGAAGTAAAAAATGGCAAAGCATTAGCTCTTATAAAAGCTTCAGTTAATAATGAAATGTACATACATATTGAAAACTCCTTAGATGTATGGAATGCTTTATGTACATTCAAAGATCTCTTTGATACACAACCTGAATCAAAGAAGGTTGATCTTCAATTAAAATTGCTTCAATAGAAATTAACTGAAGGTGGTGATGTCCTTGAGTATATTTCAAGACTTAAAAACATCAAGCAAGAAATAATAAATGTTGGTTTTCAAGTTATTGATGAAATCTTCTTGACCACAATTTTAATTGTTGGATTTCCATCATCATATACACATTTTTTGGCAACTTTGCAAGTCACTGGAAAGTTAGAGAAGCTGAAGTTTGATGAATTGAGTGACATGTTAGCTCAACATGATAAAACCTTTGGGAGGAAGAAACAGATTGGAGAAGATGTCTTCTTCACCGAAGCCAACTCAAGTAACTCCTCCGCCGATATTTCAAGAAACCGAGGAAGAGGAAATTTCAATCAAAATGAAGTAGCCCAAGGTCATGGTCGCAGTCAAAGCAGAGGAAAAAATTTCAACAGAGGCTAAAATTCAGGAAGGAGAAATTTTCAAGGAAGAGGCAACAATAAAAACAGAGGATATCATCAAGGCAGAGGACAAACTCAAAACAGAGGCTAAAGCAGAGGCCGAGGACAATATCAAGGCAGAGTACAGTCTCAAGGCAGAGGCAGCGATTTCAGTCAAATTGTTTGTAGGAGACGTAACAAAGTTAGCCATTATGCAGTAGATTGTAGAACTTCTATTAAGAAGACTCCCAAGTTGCATCCAAACTCTCCACAATTTTCAAATGATGAAGATGATCCTGATGGTTCCGAATATGTCTTCACCAACACAGAAGCAACAAATTTACAGGTTTAAAGCTTTCTCAGAAGTGATTATGAAGATGCATGGATTCTGGATATAGGCGAAACTCAACACATGAAATTTCGACGTGACTTATTTTGGAGTTTCAAAGAATGTCATCTGAATTCAATCTATCTTGCTGATAAAACAAAACATACTCCTTCGGGCAAAGGTGTAGTTAAAGTTTTTTTACCAAGCATTGGAGAAAGAATGATTTCAAATGTATGGTATGTCCCAACATTTAAGCAAAATTTGTTATTTTTAGTCACAATTCGACAAGCAGGACATATGGTGAGTATGGAAGATGGCTTAGTTAAAATCAACTCAATCAAACAAAACATGAAAACAGTGATGACAGGTTATGAAGATGGAAAACTGTTAAGGATGAAAGGGACAGTTATTCCAAGGAATTCTGACTTTGCAGGAGCAACAAGTACATATATTTCACTGATTAGATTGTGGCATGTGAGATATGGTCATCTCAACTTTGACAGTCTCTCTCAGTTACAAAAACAGGGAATGGTTAAAGGACTTCCAACTTTCAAAAGGGAAAATGCAAAGTGTGAATCTTGCATTTTTGGAAAACAACATCGAGAGACTTTTCCTACAAGTTCATGGCATGCAAAAAGGCATTTGCAGTTGGTTCACAGTGATATCTATGAACCCTTACTAATTTCACTCGGATGATGTAGATATTTATTACTCTTTATTGATGATTTTAGCAGGATGACTTGGGTATATTTCTTGAAGCAAGCGTTAGAAGCATTTGAAAAGTTCAAAACGTTTCGTCAGCTTATTGAAAATGAAGTAAAGGAGACGATTGGCACTCTCAGAATTGACAATGGTGGAGAATTCACTTCAAATGAATTCAAAAAGTATTGCATGGATAATGGCATAAAACGACATCTTACCAATGTCTACACTCCGCAGCAAAATGGGGTAGTATAAAGAATGAATCGTGCCTTTTTAGGAATGGAGCGATCTATGTTAACTTTAAAAAATTGAAGACCTTTATATTGGGTCGAAGTAATTCATATAACTGTCTACTTGAGGAACAGATCTCCCACTACTTCTTTAGACGAAATCACACCTTATGAAGCATGGTTTGGCTTCAAACCTCAGGTAAAACATCTCAGAGTTTTTGGATCAGTCTGTTATGCCTTAGTTCCAAAGGAAAAATGAACTAAGCTTGATGCACGAAGCTTGAAGTGCAGAATGATCGAGTATTTTGATGAGAAGAAAGTGTACCGAATTTTGTCAAATGGGAAATTTATTGTAAGCAGAGATGTGATTTTTGATGAAAGTGAGCTGAAGAAGTTGAAAGTATTCTTCAAAAGTTAGAAACAAAAAGTGATAAAAGAAACGGAAATTTACAAATCCAACCAACTTCACAAAATTGGTATGAACTTGAGTTTCTGTCATCTGAAAATGATTCATCTAATCTGTCTTCTTCATCAACGCCATTTGGGTCTTCTAGCAGTTCATCCAACTCTCCTAACAACAACAGTTCTTCTGACAATGACTCTCTACCCCCAGAACCTCCGGTTGATAAAAAAACATCAGTTTATATCAACCCTCTTTACAATGATGGTGATTTTTCACAATCTCAAACCAGTGAACTTCAATTTCCAAAATGGGCAGTTCAACTTTTGAAAGATGTAAGGCCTAATGAACAAAATAAAACAGGAACAACGGGATCACAAAGAAACGAAGGAGCCTTGATAGCAAATGATTTTTCTGAACCTTCTACATACTGAGAGGCAGTAAAACATAAAGAGTGGAAACAGGCTATGGTTGATGAATATCAGGCAGTTCAAGACAATAACACTTGGAAACTTGTTGATTGTCCTCAGAATTTTAAACCCATCGGATGCAAATGGGTTTATCGAATTAAGTACAAGAAAAATGGTGAAATTGACAAGTATAAAGCACGACTTGTTGCTAAGGGTTTTGCGTAGCAGGAAGGGATAGATGATGAGGAAAATTTTGCTCCTATAGCTAAATGGAACACCATTCGACTCACACTTTCCTTAGCAGCTCAACAAGGATGGAAAGTTCATCAAATGGATGTAAAAAGTGATTTTCTCGACGATGATTTACAGGAAGACATGTACATGACACAAACACTAGGTTTTGAAATTGAAGGATAGGAACATAGAGTCTGCAAACTAATAAAGGCTTTATATGAGTTAAAACAAGCTCCCCGAGCTTGGTATGCCAAAATGGATGAATACCTTCGGAAAGTTGGTTTTCAACGAAGTGAATCTGATGATACCTTGCATGTACGTCAACAAGGTAAAAATATGGTGATTTTGGTTATGTATGTTGATCATTTGATTATCACTGGCAACAATGATGATCATATTGCACAGGTGAAAAAGGAGTTACATGCAGATTTTTAGATGACAGATTTGGGACTACTTCATTACTATCTTGCAGTTGAAGTATTCCAACGTCCACATCATATCTTCATTTCTCAGAGTAAGTATGCAACAGAAATTCTTCAGCAATTTGGAATACAGGATTGCAAGCCCGTTCTCACCCCTATGGAACAAAACTTGAAACTTTCAAAATTTTAAGGGGGGTAAATGGTGGATAGCACTACTTATAGACAATTGATTTGTAGCTTGATTTATCTGACAACTACTCAACCAGATCTTTCTTATGCCATCAGTATTCTTTCCCGCTTTATGTAGGAACCATGGGACAACCACTGGAATGCAGCCAAAATAGTTCTTCATTATATCCAAGGAACAAAAGATTTTGGTCTTCTTTACTAAAGGCTGAAAATTTTGTACTTGGTAGATTTTTAGATGCCGACTTTGCTGGCAGTATTGATGATAGGGCATCAACCTTAGGTTATTTAATGAACATGGGGTTAGCTGTAGTTTCCTGGAGTTTCAAGAAGCAAGCTACAATGACAACTTCTTCAGCAGAAGCATAGTACATTTTAGCATGGGAAGCATCATGTGAGATTGTTTGGTTGCGTAGGGTTTTACAGGACTTGGGAATTCCTCTAGTAGAAGCTACTTCGTTATTCATCGACAATCATTCAGCAATAAAGCTTGCCACGAATCCAGTTTTTCATTCAAAGACAAAGCATGTGGACACCAAGTATCATCATATTAGATCACTCATTGCAAAGGATGTCATCAAGCCGATTTATTGTCCTTCAAAAGATCAGACCTCTGATATCTTCACCAAACCTCTTGGAAAAATAAAATTTACTAAGTTTAGAGATGAACTTGGTATATGTTGTAATGTATCTTTGGATCATAGGGGGGAATGTTATATGATCTAAATATATTAATGTAAAGTTAGGATAAAATATTTATTAAATTAGAATATTTAATAAATATTAGAGAATAAAAATATTTATTAAATTATAATATTTAATAAATATTAAGAGACACTTAGAAATAGAATATTGTTAGCAAAGATAGGACTCTAGAATTGAGTCGTATCTTAGGCTCTAAAATAGGAATAAATTTAGTATATTAGATAGAAGATCATTTATTGTAAATGGACACTTTTATTTTTTCAACTGATCCATAACCAAATTAAGTTAGGACATATAGCTTATAAATAGGTTGGTCTCCTAAATTGCAAATTTAGTAGAAGTTTGCATTTGTAAACTCCTGCAACTTTTTATGTAATTTATTTTCCATTATTAATAAAATTATGTGTCTGAGGACACTTCTGCCATTATTGAGATGATTAAAGAATCTCTGGAGCTTTTCATTACCATGTGTCCACTTTATGTTGGTGTCATCCACAAACCTTTTCCACCAAGTTGGACTTAAGGGAAAAGAGGCAAGGGCTTTCTTCTCAAAGAGCTCCATAAATAAGTTGGCTACAATGGGTGATAGTGGCGACCCCATTGTGACACCTAAAACCTGTTCATAGAATTCACCTTGAAAGCTGAAGAAAGTGGATCGTAGACAAATCTCAGGAAGCTTACTTATTTCTGGATTTGTAACCTCATTAATTACCTGTACTGCTTCATCTAATGGAATTTTGGTAAATAACGAAACTACATCAAAGCTTCCCAAGATGTCACTCTCCTCCACTCTTTCCTTCCTAATAAGATTAATGAAATAATTAGAGTCTTTAATGAAGGAACCAATATTTCCAACGAGAGGCTTGAGAATTTTGGCAATGTATTTTTCCAATTCATAGGTAGGGGATCCAATGGTATTAAAAATTGGTCTAAGGGGAACCCCCTCTTTATGAATCTTGGGTAGCCCATAAATTCTCAGAATGACCTCACACGAAGGGGTCAATTTCTTTTTTAACTTTTCATTGAGACGAGAGTTCGAAATTGCCTTCTTGACTTCTCTTAAAACCTTCGAAAAAGGGTTGGATTTCAACTTCTTATAGCTGCTACAATCAAGATGTTCATTCATCTTTCTAATATAACCAACCTTATCTAAAACGACTACTGCCCCTCCCTTGTTTGCCTTAAGGACAACAATTTCATCATTATTGTGAAGGGCTCTAAGAGCACTCATCTCATCTTTGCTAAGGTTAATCTTGGAGGCTCTTTCTTTCCTTAGAATCAAAGAGCATTCCTGCTGAGAGCTTCCTTATCATCCAAAGGTAAGCTTTGAATTCCTTCTTCAATGCTACAGAGAATTCTCTCATTTGGAATTCCCTTAGGAGCAACAAAAAATCCTAAACCTTTACTAAGGATTCTAAGGGTATCTTGACTTAAATATACCGACGATAGGTTCACAAAATTCTTGTTGACGTCTCTACTACTAGCCTTCATGTCTTCCTTTCTCCCAAGCTTGCTGCCAACCATGCTTGATAAGTTCTTATTAAAATAAGTACTAAGGTCATGGCCCACCTCATTCTCTCTTTTACCCATTGGGCATTGATTAAGATGCCTCTTCTCACTACCATCATCATTTTTAATTAAAAGATCATGCTCATCTAGCCTATTCTTATTACAATCATCGTATGTAGATGAAATATGCTCATCCTTAGAGGTTGCACTAAACCACTGACTACTACCATAACTAAAACCATGGCCGTCACCCTCTAAACTGCGTAGAGGAATGATTTTTACGTGGCTGGAGGGAGGGCTTACGTCTTCACCACTATAACTCTTATTAATGCTATTCAAACTGCATTAAGGAATTCTGCTCACTCGTTGACTATTACAGCCATTAAAATCACTACCTTTATCACTAAAACTCCTCTGAGGAATGCTGCTCATGTGGTTAGAGGGAGGGCTTACGCTTTCATCACTAAAACCATGACATTCACCCTCTAAACTACATAGAGGAATGATATTTACATGGCTAGAGGGAGGGCATACTTATTTACCACTTGAACTCTTCGTCATGTTATTCGAACTACGTTGAGGAATGCTTCTCACCCGTTGACTATTACAAACATTAAAATCATGGCCTTCATCACTAAAACAATGCTGAGGAATGCTACTCGCATGGTTTGAGGGAGGGCTATCGCTTTCATCAATTACGCTGCTGGATCCTTCATAAAGACAACACCAGACATTAGCAGTTCCTGCACCATTCAACTCTAATGACGAGTTTGATCTAGCATCATTCAGTGATGATGATATTTTAAAGAGCATGGCTGGAATACTACGTAGGTTCCACGGAAATTTTGTAGAGGCAACACAATATCTAAGTTGAAGTAGCTCCTTATGGCTGTACGAAGCCCTTCTTGATGGACATACAATCTCATTAACCATAACACTCTCATAAGAGTCCTTGTTTTGATAATCTAATAACCCTACTGAAGACCTTCTATCAACAAAATTCACTGAACTATGATCCACGCTAACTGGAACACTAAACCCGCTGTCAGACCAACCGTGCAAGCAGTCGCTGGCATGCAACACAGTGGATTGCGAAGAGTTGTCCATAAGCCCATCACAGTTAATTGCATCTATCTGTGGACGCGAATTTATCTGTGGATGCAGACCCACTGACTTTAAATTCATTCCTTCAGATCGCGACAAATCTTTATTCGATAACCGAAAATTCCTACCAAAGCTACTGATCTCCTCGACGTCGAATGCATCCACAGGATGTGACGACACACCTGCAATGTTAACGGAGCCACCCATTCTATCGAACCTTCTTGATGTCCGCGAATCTTTATCAGAAAAACAATCCTCACTAGAACAAGACAACCTAACTTTGCTAGGAGCCAACTTCCTTAACTTAACCAGTTTCCTGGAGTGCCTGTCACGAGCAACCTAACCCTCCTTCTGGGCTCTGAGGGCATCTTTAGCATCAATGGTTATCGAAAGGTAAGCGTTAATAGAGTTAGCAAGTTTCAAATGCAGAGCTAGGGAAGAGCACCCAAGCTTGTCCAATGCAACATGAGTGCGTCTAATTTCACCACGAATTAGGCTGAAACTAAGTTTTGAAAAATGTCTATTATATCTGTGGAGATGGAAAATAGGTTTAATGCGGGCGAAGGCGGGGATAAGGTTGTTGTCATGACATTCTTTTAGAAAATGGAGGTCTATGTCCCTTCTTTCAATCTTAATTCGAGATTTTTCTAGATAACAAATATCTTCCCAAGACTCCCCTCCATGCAGGGATATAATAATGGTTTTCAAGCTTCTGTGATTATTGCTTATTGAAGAAATCTCTGGATTTTCCACAGTGTTATAAAACATTTGTTGACATTTCGAATCCCAACGGGGATCCATCTTCAGGACAAGATTTGAATTTAAGCTTAACCGATATTGTGATAATTACCAATCAACGAGAAGACTCCATTGCTGTTGGGGAATGTAGAACTTTGGGTATTCCGACAATGAAAGAAGGCCAAAAGGACAGGGTTATATATAGTGAAAAAGAGAGGAAAAGAGCCGACAAGAACTTAATTAATTAATTTTATTAAATTATTCAATTTATTTAATAAATCCTGTTATTGTGAATTTTTCTATAATAAATACATTTTTATAAATTTTAATAAATTTATTTTAATTAATATAATAAACTATTATAAATTAATTTATCATATTTATATTTATAATAAATTTATTATATTTACATTTATAATAAATTTATTTATAATTTTTTTTAAATTATAGAACTAACCTCTATTTATTAGTTTAATAATAATATATTTAGTTAATTAATAAATTTTAATAAAAGTTAATAAAATTAGATAGTTATTTATATGGAAATTTATATAAAATTTTTACGTGAATTATTTTTAAGTGAATTACTAAATTTATCTATTTATTTATTTATTTTAAATATTAAATCATTAATAAATATTAATTCTTAAAATTAATAATTAATAAAAATAAATAATTTAATTAATATTAACATTTATATATTAAATCAATAAATGTTAATAAAAATCACTTATTATTTATAATTATTATATATTAATTTTAATAATCAATATTTATTTGATTAACTAATAAAATTTTTAATCAATCCTAATTAACTTAATATTAACATTGATCATTATTGAATTTATAACCTAATATTAACCTAATATTATTTTAATACTTTATAATTTTTTCCACAGAAAAAAATCGAACTTTCTATTAAGAATAGATAGTCACATAGCATATGCAGAGCATTTCAGAGCATCCCCATTCCCCTTTTAACCAAAGTAGAATGGCGGTCTCAACTTCTTTGCAACACCTAAGAGTATTGCCAAAGCAGCCTATATAAAAAAAGATCAAAAAATAGAGGCACCTCCCATTATTCATCATCCCTCGGTGTAAAAACCAAAACAGAGATGAGAACAAAGGGGTGAAAGTTCCATAAGAAGCACAAGCTTCCATATCAAAAATAAGGAGGACCGGCAGTAGGAACTATCCCAGTCTCCAGAAAGTTGTAGACAGTTTTGAAAAAAGAGGACGCAAAACCTCCTTACATAAGGAAAACAGTTCTGGGCCATCAATAGATAAGTAACAATTTGTATTTTAAACAACACATTATGTACAAAAGGAAATAAAAACATGATATTAGTCAAAGACCGGCTGTTCCAAGAAATGAACAACCCCGTTTTCCGTCTCAGTTATTGTCCAGGACCCCATATCTTGCTGAGAACCTGCTTTAGATAGGCAGTCCATGTCCTGGTTCCTTTCCCTGTAAATGTGACAAACAATTATCTCAGTGAAATAGCTTTTGATCCGAAGAATCTCTTTAAGAAAAGGTAACAAAATGTAATTCCTGCACTGAGGAGTCCCATTAAACCAATTCAAAATGTTCTTAGAGTCACCAAAAATCTGAATCGACCTCAGATGTTTCGAAATCATCCAGTAAAGGAGAAAATGAAGGGCTTTGAGTTAAGCAAAATTGTTTGACCCTTGCCCAAGACTCACTGAAGCACGTAAGGATTTTTTAGGAGATAGATGAATAACTAAACTAGCACCACACTACCCATTCAATGCTGAGGCACCATCAAAAAAATCCCACGGAATCAAGTCCTTAATAGTTTCAGGTTGAATGTTACGAGGGGGGCTCGATCCAGGAGAGGATGGGATGCTATCATAGATGGCAGCTCCTTCCCCGGCCAACCTTTCAATTGGGAAAGACTGGTCATGAAAGATAACCTTGTTCTGAGCAATCCAAGTACCCCACGCAATTAAGAGGGGAATTGATCTTACTTTTTCATCTGGAGCCTCTTGCCACCATTGGGTCCAGGCTTGCAAAAGGTCTTCTCCTTTCCATCTGAAGGGTACATTAATAGCCTTAAAGATTTAGCCTAGAGGCTAACATTGAAAGGGAAATGAAGAAAGATGTGGAGAGATGTTTCTTCATTATTTTTACAAAGAGAGCACCACCTCGGACCCGATTTTCCCCTCTTTTGAAGAAAATCCCACGTAGGCACTTTTTTCTGTAGGATACACCAGAAAAAGAGTCTGGTCTTGGCTAGGCATTTCAATTTCCAGATCATTTTATACCACCAGGTCGGGGCCTCCCACCCTTGCTAAGACATCAACCATTTGTATCCCATCTTTGGAGAATAGACTCTAGTTTGAGCATGAACCCAACACAATTCATCCTTTGAGTCAAAGATCCGGACAGAAGAATTTTGTAAGGCTCAAACATATAAACGCCATTCCTCCTTCCATCTTTCTTCAAGTTGCAGGTCCGTCCCTGAGAGCCAGCCTTGTTTCAGAAGGGAGGAAGAACACAGGTCAGCTACCTGACTGAAAGTGTATATACCTCTTCCATTTAGGAAGGTTACCAAATCCTGTGAAAGAGAGAACCTATCAGAGCATCCAACCTAGGGGTCACAGCTAAGACGGACCTATGTTCCATCACCCACACTCCAAGCCAAACCTTGTTCAATGGTTTGTATAGATGCGACAACAGCTTTCCATACCACTGAAGTGTTTTTTGAAGACTTGAGAGGAGAGAAAACCCAGTCAAGGATAGATCCATGAATAATGTACTTTGTTTTAATAACAGTCAACCAGAGAAATTCAGTCGAGATCAGTCTCCAAGCAAGTTTGGCTGCATGGGATTTAGAAAAAGAGAGTAAGTCTTTTATACCCCAACCTCCCCACTCCTTGGGTCTGATGATTTTATCCCATGCTACCCATGGGGTGACATGATCCAATTTAGAGCCAGCCCAAAGAAATATACTGCATAATTTGTCGATAGAGGCCAGAATACCTTTCAGAACCCATGGGAGACTGGCCCAATACACTGGAATTTCCATCAACACTGACTTGATTAAAACCAGCCTTCCTGCCCTTGACAGCCATTTGAGGCTCCAATGATTGAGTTTTTTTTCAATTTTAGTAAGGAGCCACTTCCAGTCATGGATTCGATAATTTTTGGGCTTGAGGTGAAACCCCAAGAACTTGAAGTTATCCTGAATGGATTTGACCTCAAAATGCAGTAGCGCTTCCACCCTTCCAACTTCTTCAAAAGAAAGACCAGAGGTAGTGAGAGTCGATTTCTATTCATTGATTTGGAGGCCTGTAGCCTTCAGAAAGAGGTCCAGGATACTTTTCAGAGATCGACAGTCCTCCAAACTCCCATTACAAAACAACAGAATGTCATCTACAAAGAGAAAATGAGTAATCCAAAGGTTATCTGCCACTTCAATGCCTTTAAGCTGACCCTGTCTTTTTGCTTTATGAATCATTACACTAATCCCTTTGGCAGCCAGTAGGAATAGGAGGGGCAAGAGAGGGCAACCTTGCCTTAAACCTCGCTCAGGATTGAAAAAGGAAGTGGCAGCTCCATTTATTAGAATAGAAATAGAGGAAGAAGTCACACAGCTCATTACCCATCTAACAAAATCATATCTGAAACCAAGGTGAGTTAGCAAGAGGCGTAGATACATCCAACTTATTCTATCATAGGCTTTTGATAGATCAATTTTAATAATAGCCCCTTTCTTCCCACTTCTCTTCAGGCTATGAAGAGTTTCTTGGGCTACTCCCACGGCTTCATGAATCTGTCTACCATCTAGGAAACCAAATTGTTTGGGGGAGATATGTCTAGATGAGAAAGGCTTTAATCTTGAGGCAATGACTTTTGCAATTATTTTATAAACACAGGTACACAAGGAGATGGGTCAGAATTCAGCAAAAGAGTCAGGATGGTCGGATTTGGGGATCAGGGCTAAGAAGGTAGAGTTGAAGGGCTGGAAGATAGACCCCGAGTACCTTGACTCCTCCACAACAGCCACCAGCTCATCCCCTAGAGTTTCGAAAAAATACTGAAAAAATTCAACCATCCAACCATCCGGACCTGGACTTTTGTTCTTCTGCATACCTTTAAGGATATCTTCCACTTCTAGTTTCAAGATAGGAGCCATGATAGCCTCATTTCCTTCTTCGTCGATGAAAATAGGAAAGAATTGGGCGACTCTGATAACCTCGGCTATGGATATTTCTGCAGGAGCATTAAACAAAGATTTGAAATGACAGATGCCCAGGGATGCCAATTCCTCAAAAGATTTTGCCAGTTCATCGTTTTCCTTGGGAATTTCCCAGATAGTGTTTGAGAGTTTCCAGACTTTTGCAAAGTTCTGAAAGAACTTAGTGTTGTCATCTCCCACTTGAAGCCATATCGCTCTGCTTTTCAAATGCCAACTCTCTTCCCTGAGATGTAAAATACTCCTTCTGGAAGCCTCCAACTCCTTAATTCTTACCTTGGATTCGACAGAGGCATAGCCTCCCCCTTCGGGATCTTCCAACATCATTAGTTCAGAGCTGACCTTTTTGAGTTCCTCTTCTTCCTTAGCTTTCTTTTGAGCGGCCCAAAGTTTGGACGTTGCTTTCAATTTATTAAGGTTATTCATAAAGAAAGAGCTCCTCGAGGTTTCAGGACTAAAACTGTTTTTCTCCCAAGTTGCAAGAAATAGTTCATTATATGAATCATCCTTTAGCCAGGAGGAATTGAATTTAAAAGGAATTCCCAGCTTTTTACCATCACATTTAATTTCCAGAAGGATAGGGAAATGGTCAAAGACACCCCCTTCCCCAACCCAGTGTCGATAGATCAAGAGTTTTTCCACCCAGGCTTCACACAACAAAAAACGATCTAACTTTTTTCCCACCCAATCCGGCCCAACTCTCTGGTTCCTCCAAGTGGGGTGCAATTTGAGGAGGGGGACATCCACCAGTTGAGACAAAGCCAAATTGTTCCTTAAAAAATCTGTGAGAGGGTCTGCCCTAGCAGATGCACCCCAAGACTCTGCTTCTCCCAGGGAGAAATTCAGGTCTCCACCAATGATTAAGTTTGGGTGGGAGAGCCAAGAGGATCTAAAGAAATAGGTCCAGAAGCGCTCCCTTTCCACACATGGCCCATAAATGTTCAAGGAAAGAAACAAAAGGTTCAACTCACTTGAATAGAGCTCCAGGGCCAAACAATTCTCAGATCCCCAGGAAGAAATGTATCTTAACTTATTTGAATTAAAACTTGAAACCACTCCCCCAAATCTACCCACAGCATCGAGAGCATGAAAGATCTAGCCAGGCAGCATTTTAGAGATAGTACTGATCACTTCGTCCCCTTTCCCCAAAGATTCCTGAAGCAAGATAACATCCGGGTTTTGAGATCTCACTAATTCTTTGAAGGATAGCTTTTTCGGCTGGCTAGCTAAGCCTCTGTAATTGAAAGAAAGGAAAATAATGGTACACCTTCGGGGGGTGGTCGCTCTGCTCTAAGCACCCCAGTAATTGACATTTGCCTCCCATCAGCTATATCTACAACAACTTTCAATTGGGCCTTGGAGAGATTGGATTTTCTTCCTCTCATCCTCCTAGGTCCGAATGCCACAGGGTCCAAAGCTATCCCACCCACTACCAGCCCTTTCCCAGCCCTATTAGCCCGAGGTCTGAGGTTGTAAGGGGGGGAGTCAAAAGAAGAGACTTGAGGGCTAGAAGAAACAGGGTCACGAATATTCTGGGGAGGGATAGGTTCGGGAGGATTCGGGACAGAAAGGATCACATTGTCTATAGATGAAAAAAATAAATTTAAAGCTGAAATATCATTGAGAATCTACCTGGAGGGACCAGGCTCAACAAAATCAGACATAGAATAAAAAAAAGAGGATTGGATGGAGAAAGGAAAGGAAGTGGACATACCCGCCTGAGATGCCCCAACAAGTTCAGCAATTGGGAGGGGAACCAGGGAGGTTGCCAAATCATCTGGAGAAGGAGAGAGGGGTGATGCTTCCACTACCTGATCCTGCACCAAGGTCTCCTTAATGATAGGGGGTGACTCCTGCTCAGAGGGTCGAGGAGCTGCTGCCTGGGTGGGCTCTTCCACATCATGAAGAGAGACTCTCTCCTTCTTGCACTATTTTTTTCTGCCTGCGGTCGACGATGACCAAGAGGGCAGTCCTTCACCAGGTGTCCATACATATGACAGTAGTTGCAATGAAAGGGAAGGTGCTCATAGTCGAGGGTTTGCAGGAATTCGAGGTCCCTGTAATGGAGAGTCATAGCATCTGCCAACCCTTCCCTGCGGTTTAGACTGACCAGGATTCATGCCACACTCCGATCCCTGGTTTAGATATATGATTTATCTGCTTCCAGAAAAGTACCCAACGTATTCCCTGTGGAGACGAAGATAGATTCTATCCAGAACTGCAGAGGGAGGCCTGGGAGTTTTACCCAAACCGAGGACTCTGCCATTTTTTCCTTCTGAGCATCGCATAAGGGAGTCCATCTTCTAAACAGTATAGGTCTCTTCCCAAAGAACCAATTTCTTTCTAGCACCCAGTCGACTTGATCCTTTCTGTCAAATTTGATGCTGAACCATCCCCTTGCCAATAAAGAGATCTAGAAAGGCTAACCCCGAGCATCTTTCCATTCAGTAAGGGCCCAATCAGAGATGTATTCTACCGAATACTCCCTTCCCCTCACTCTTCCAACTAGCATGGTCTCAGACACTTCCATTGCTTGTTCAATACTTATGTCCACTCCCAACAAGCATTTGGGCCTGTCATCTTTCTTCTTGATGGGTTTAGGATTTTTGCGTTTTCCTCCCACAACTTTCTTGAAACCCTCCCCTTCTTCAGCAGGATTTGTAATGGGAACATCCGCCCCCACTGGCTTAGGCAAACCTTGCCTATCTTCTTCAGAGATCTCAGGAGGTTCTCCTACCTCCCTTTGTTCAGGTTTTATGCTGGGCCCCGAGGTGACCCCATTCCGAAAGAAAGGACCCTAGTTTTCAGAGGCCGAGGACCGCGGGGGTTTGTCAACTACCTCGTTCGAGGACACCCTAGATTGAAAAATAAGGGGAGCCTCCCCATGCAGCACAAAGTGAACCAACCCACCCCTGATCTGAAATACAGGAGCAAGAACATCAACCGACACAGGGACCCCAGAGGGCGGAAAACCTTGACCTACTCTAGGGAAACGCAGTCCCGCCGACACATCTTATAGAACCCCTCCCAAGGGATTATTTCCAATAGGAAGGCCAACCCCAACAGTTTGACGACCAGAAAAACCTTGAAAACCACTGCAACCATGTCCTCTAAACCCCCAGTAAAGGTGTAAGGAGGAGGGATACCTTAAGGTGCAGACAAAGGGAGGGACCGAGGGAGGTTCGGCGCCGCTCTGACTCCAGCTTCAGAAGTAGGAAGACCCTCGCCGGCTGGATCTGGAAGGAGCCCAACCTTCCAATGCCCACTCCAAGTGCTGTGTAGGGTTTCACCTAGCAACCCTGCCCCGTTCGAAAGTCCCCCATAAACCACCTCAGCTGAAAATGCTTGAGAAACAACTGTATTTGGGAAGTAAATCTCAAGATTTTTATCAGAGATCTCGCGCCCCCAGCAAGTAAGAAGGTCTTCAGGAGAAGGTTCAAGCTCAACCGTGTCACTGTCAAAACCCATTGTTAGCATCGACAAATCCTCTTAAAACAACACCAAGGAAGTGCGAAAACCACTCCAGCACAGAAACCCTAGCTGCTAAACACCGTCGGGTAAAACAAAAATGGCAAAGAGAGATTAACCCCATTCTTTAAGCTGGGTAATTAGAAACCGTACGCCTGGAAACGATCCAGGTACCTAGAGAGGAGTACTGAGTATGGTGAGGGCAGGTGCTGCAACAGAAGCAGACGAACGCCTGTCACATCCATCCTAGGGTTTTTTTCTAGTCTCCTCACCATAGACATATATTACTCATTGATTTTAATACTTTATAATATTTTAAGATGGAGACAAATTAAAAATATTAGTCTCTCAGTTAATATTTTAATTTTAATTTTATTTTAATAACAACTTTAGATGCTAATGATAATTATTAATTAATTAATTCTTATTTTTTATAAATAAAAATTAATTAATAAATAAAATTATTAAAAATAAATAACCTAATTAGATGCTGCAGCTACCAAGTCCTAAATTTTTCCAGAAGTGAGCAATCTGTGATGCTATACCTAGGTATAAGACAAACTCTAGGAGCACATTTGTCGAATTAGAGGCCGCCATCTTTCACTGATCTCAAATCCTCCAACCTTGTTAATGTTATGCGGGTGCTTCATAATCTCTAGCGCTTCTCTAATTTTCCTCCTTCGATAGTGCTCTTCCCTGGCAATGATCTTAGAATCTTCAAGCCGTAAGTGATGTTTAGTTCTCGAGGAATCCTCAGCAAGATCTGAGGTGCGAGATCGCTCATGTTTAATATCGACACCATGCTCCTTAAGATGTTTTTGAAGAGAGCGCCCAATTTCACCAATATAACTCGTCTCGCATGAACAGTCAATCTTATAAACACCTTTAAGCTGCTCATGAATAATACTATTTTTAATAGATCTCAATTTTTGTCTTATGGTTCCTGCTACTGAAAATTGCGTGAAAATGTCGCTTCTTCCTAAAAATTTGGCTATCTTATCTGTAACACCCTTAATGTATGGTAGAAAAACCCTACCAAAACTTTCTTGAGGTCCTTGGCGCTTATTGGATATGACTGAACCTTCAACTCTTTTTATGGCTTCCCTAATATCTTTCTCTTTATATCCCAAACCCTTAAAGACAGATGTCAGGTAAGTGATTTCCTCTTCTAAATTCTCCTCATCGGATATCCTCAGGGTTTTTACAGCAAGAGTATTAAGGACCCCAAATTTTTGAGCAGGATGATGGTAAGACTCAGAATGAAAGTAGTTGTCAGTATGAGTTTTCTTCCTAAACACTTGATGCCCCAATGTTCCATCTTACTTTCTGGTAACAAGGACATCCAAAAAAGAAATGCTCCTATTTTCTTCAACCTCCATTGTAAACTTAATCTCAGAGGAGATTGAGTTGAGATGATTAAAGAATCTCTGGATATTTTCATTACCATGTGTCCACTTTATGTTGGTGTCATCCACAAAAATTTTCCACCAAGGTGGACTTAAGGGAAAAGAGGCAAGGGCTTTCTTCTCAAAGTGCTCCATAAATAAGTTGGCTACAATGGGTGATAGTGGCGACCCCATTGTGACACCTGAAACCTGTTCATAGAATTCACCTTGAAAGCTGAAGAAGGTGGATCATAAACAAATCTCAGCAAGCTTAGCTGTTTCTGTATCCGTAACCTCATTAATAACAGGTTAATAATAGGGTATCCCAATTAGAGTGAGTTGTCAAGCTTGACTAGGTAGGTTAGGATCCTATAACTCTCATGTATAAAATATTATAGGAAGATACACATGTTTGTTGGGAATAGACCCCTTACATATCAGAAAGGAAATTGTTAATGTCCAAGGAAAGTTTTGGGATCATCCCCAATTAGGAGATAGATGAGTAATAAGGCAAGCGGATCCAAAATACAAAAATATCTTTAGCATGGGACACAAAATACTAGTGGATTTGTATGGGCATGTTGAAACAATGGTCGAAAAAATACTATAAGACAAGCATGAAGTTTGAGAGAAAATTCTATTACAATTTAACAAAGTCCAACTTGAGCTTAAGGAGATTAACTTCAGGCTTCCAACTCCATAATCACAATTTTTTTCCTAACATATTGTTAATTCTTAGAACAAGCACCACTAACACACACACACACACACACACACACACACACATATTCTTTAGATAATTAGTTGAGCTTAAAATTATTAAGAACATTGTGTAGAGACATGATTTACACTTTTATTGATAATTTAATTTCCCAAATTTAACTAATTAATATGTTTGGTATAATATTTGTTTTCTTATTAAAAAAAATTCCATGCTCACTTATTTTTTTTTTTCCATAGAAAAAAAAAACAACAACTTTTTATTTATAAAATGAAAAGTTACATGTAGTATATGCATTTAAGCATTTCAGAAAAGTGCCCTTAGGGCTCATGCGCTCTTACACACAATGCATCGTAGCAAGGCTACCATTACATTCAATAAAAAAGATGAGTCGACAGAGGAAAGAAGAGAAAAAATAGACTGACGGCCCCAAAAAGAAACCACTTCTGCCAAAGAGTGGGTAGGTGTCCCACAACTCAGGTTTTCCTCCCTTTCTTCTTCTCGACCTTCTGCCACTCACCCTGAGATGGAACAACAGTTGCAAGGACCATCTGATTTTCTGTTGTCTGGGTTCCTGTGTCCTTGTCTGAATCTGAAGTATCTGAAGGATGGTGTCGTTTGATCCCTCCATTACCCATGTCCTCGCTAGTCCTCTCTGACTAGTTCGGGTGAAGTTGTAAATCCATGTGTGCTGGTATGTCCTTCCCTTGTATCTCCGGTCCTTGTGTAGGCTCATTATCTCCCTTGGGAGCTGTTTCCTCCTATGCTTCTGACTCATCCTCCTCTGACTTTGGAGGGGGATATTGCCAACCTTTTCTCTGTTTCCTTTTCTGTTTCTTTTTGTTGTTTGCTTTCTTAGCTTCTGGGAATGTGTTTTGTAAATGTCCTGTCATCCTGCAAATTCTGCATCTGAATGCAGTGTTTTCATAGTCTAGTCATTGCAGCCAATTCTGTTGCTTGTAGATCATCATCATATTTTCCAGTAATCCTTTGCTTAGATCTACTTCCACGCAGATTCGTGCAAAAGTGTAGATCCTCTCCTCTATTCTCTCCGTGTCTGTTTTGATGTATTTCCTGATGTTATTCCCAATACCCTGTAGGACCTGGTCACTCCATAAATGAAGGGGAAGGTTATATAATCTGACCCATACCGGCATTCTAGAGACTGTCATAGTGTTTGGGTCAAAATTTGGAAACCATGGGGTCATGAAGAGACCCGTGGTTTCCCAAAACCAAGGCCCCGCTCTGGTGATACGATCTCTGTCCTCCGAGGTTTTAAATTTGACAATAAAAAACCCCTTGGAGCAGAGGTGAATTTCACATTCTATAGTCCATTGAGTGAAGATCCAATGAAAAAGGTCCATTGGTTTTGGCCATAAGTAGTTGAACCGACATATTAACACCTAGGCTTCATATGTCTTGACGTACTCCTCTGTTTCTAGGATATCGATCTTTAGTGCAGGAGTTTGTCCAAGCTGTTCTACAATGTATGGCCTCGGGGCATATCTTGGTTGATCTGGAGGTGATCCTACAATTTTTTCCCTTGTAAGACATTTTTGTAGGATGGGCCTCCGTTTAATTGTTGCTGGTTTATGGGTTTTTTCCCTTTTTTTTCCCTGCAGATCTTGATGTGCCCTGATTCACAATGCCCCCTCTCAAGCAGAGATTTAGGGAGATAGTCATTTCTGTACTTATAGCATAGTCCTTCAAAGCCCTGCTATTATGAAGAGAGCGGAAACTGCTGACTAGATATTGTAATGAGACTGGGTACCCCAACTGTCCCCATATTTTTTGCTTCAGCTGCAGAATAGTGTTGTTTTCTTTGACCCAAATTAACAGAGATTTTCCCACAGGGGGTCTAATAAAAATCTGAAAGCGATTGGGAATTACCTGTTGTGAGGAGTTACCAAATGCCTGAAGGTACCGAATCGTGCTATGGGCTGAAGGAGCAGCGTGTGAACCGCCCTTTTGTTTCCCATCTCACGCCGACCCACCCTCTCCTGCCTTCTGAGCCGCCAGGAAAATCCTCTGATCGAGCCCTAGCTTTGCCCTTCGCATCTGATCTAGGCGAAGGTCCTCAATCTCCGTTCCCACTGTGTAAGGACCACGAGCCGGATTATTGACAACGTCCTCTTTGCCTAAGATAAACTGTTCAGGGTGGAAAAGAAGGTTGTATGCCCTTGTTCGAAACTCAGCTATGATCAAGGGTTCCAGATCTATGGTCGCAGATCTCAGTAGATATGTGTCTACTCCTTTCTCGCAGAAAAATAGATTGAAAACATCGCCTCCTACTCCTACAAATGTAACTCTGTGCGTCATACCATCGGGCTGGATGCCATGCACAAGGCAGTGGGGCTCCCAGCACAAAAGCCTGGCCTCCACGCTGGATATTGTTCGTCCCTTGTGATAATCAACCACCAAATGATTCAAAATGAGGAGCCAGAGCTCAGAACCTGGAGAAAACGCCAAAACAGTCGCTCGGCGAGAAGAGAACCTGGAGGAGACGGCACCCTCTGAGACATCATGGTCAATAGTGTAGACGACAACGGCTGTGTCGAGGAGAACCCTCCCTGGATCGATATCCCTGAGGTCGGCTCTGATGGCAGTAGCATAGCTTATCAAAACCCTTACAACCCTTACAGAAGCCACTGAATCCCTACCCACCTCAAGATCCCTCCCCATGCCCACTTATTCAACAGTATGTCAATTAACTTATCCAAAAGCATGTCAATTATTTTAAATTTCACTAGTTGGTCCATGTGCATTGTAAAATATATCTTAATTATTGTTACGTAAATATTTAATTACCAGATAACATGCCTTTATATTTAATTTAAAATTATAGTAAAACAATAAAATAAAATAATATAAATTTAAAACATAAAATTTTCAATATTATCTAATTTGATTAGTAAAAATATTTACAATTCATAAGATATATTAAATTTTTTAATATTAATAAATAAAATAATAAAATAAAAATTTGCGAAATGATGTTGAAGCTTTTTGAATTTTATAGTTTTTAATATTATCTTTTATTCAAATCTTTTGAACGACATTTTAAAACGTTTGAACTCAAATTATCCACAACTAGTTAAGTAATGATTTCTATTTCTCTTTGCATTTTAGGGTAAGTAGTTTTATTATGGAAGACAATAAATATTCAATGACTATTGTTTTTTCATTATTTGTGGGCCGGTCATGTGCTTTCCACGATTATTTGGAAGGATAAAGCCACCCCAATATTCCATGTTGGAAATTGGTGAAGAAAGCTGCAAACAGATTCTGTGATTAATTGTGCGCTTCCAATCTTTTGCAAAATTTAGCAAATCGGCTTACGAGGTATTTATCACGGAACGTGCTAATTATTGGTTCAGTGTAATTCGAGCTTGTTTGTTCGAAACGAATATTGTGAAATTCAATGAACAGGTTAGTAAAACGGCTTAGCGTAGCCGAAGCTTTGAAAATAATAGAAATTTTGGTTTGATTAAGATAAAATTTTGGTAGAAATTTTTGAAAATTTAAGTTAGAGTTGTTAAATTTTAAAACTTTAAGTTACCAATTCTCAAATTTCAGGATTTTGGATGTCCAATTTTTTTTTAATAATACTGAATCTATTTCTACTAAGAGATTCAAACAATCCACCATTCTAACTCTTTAATTTTTTAAATCAAATTCTAGCAAAGGATTGATAAATTTGTAATCTCCATATACAACCTCCAAAAATAATGACTGCCCACCATGTATAATTGAATTTAATGGTAAATCTTGACATTAGTCACTGGCCATTACTTTGAGGGTGCATAAAGTTATTATTGCATGCTTACTGGGTCGTTTTTACTGAGTATTATTGACATTTGGGCTTAACCCCTTTGTTTGTAGGACAAGAGATTTGATTACTAATTCTAGCAAGATATACTGCTAAGTCTACTAAAACATACATACTCATATCCCTATAGTTTTAGGCCAATAACCTTTAAAAAGAAAACACATGCTCTTATCCATTAAACATACTCTTAATATAGTATCATTGAAATAGCCATCCCACAACTTACGATATACCCCTGTCTCATCTTCCTCACTGTGTCACGAGTCCCACCAGCATGCATTCCCGCTTATTCAGTCTCAGTCTCTGTTTCGCGGTATGAATGAGTCACGCTCCACTGCCGCTTCCAGATCACATTTGCGAAAGTTGTCACACAAAAACGAAGTAATTTGTTTGTGATTACTCTATAAAAGCCTTTTGCTCGTTGCAGGTTTTACATAGCAGATTCTAATATTGGTACTTTCTTAGATTTACTTATTGGATTGTGTTTAGAAAGAATTTGTAAGTCAAGGAAAGTGGTGTGGATTTGCGAAGTAATGTCGAACCACAAACTCTTCCTTCTGGTGGCCATGGTGGGTCTTCTGGTTTCTTGCGATGTCGTTGAGAGCGACGTTGCTCGAAGCAACCCGGGGTGGCACCTCGGTGGAGGTTTGGGTCTTGGCGTTGGTGTGGGCGCGGGACTGGGACTGGGACTGGGACTGGACAACCTAGTCGAACATGTGGTTATTGCTGGGTGGTAGATTGGTGTTGATAAATGCAGTTCTTTAGGTTATTTCGATTTATTCGATGCATATTATTTTCCTTTGAGTGGTAGTCATCCGCCAGATCAAGGTATAATGGAAAATTTCCTATGGGAAGGCGCATGGTATGTGAAAATGTATCACGTTGTAAAATTTGAGACAGGTGACAGCTGGCGGGGGCATTATGGACTTGGTCATTTGCAATCAGGCACTATTGATCAAAAACTTTTGGAGGGCAGTCAGCGTGGAGGGTATTTGGAAACAGATTATAAAGAGAGCAGCAGTGTGTGCCGGTGCTATTGTTAAAAAGAAGCATCTATGACTAGGAAGAGTTTAATGAAAGTAATCCCCTGGTTTATGAGTAATTTGAGGTGGGTCGTTGGTAATGGGGAGCTCGCAGAGATCGGTTTGGCGGCCATTATTGGCATGCCCATGTATATTAATCTGTGACCTCCTATTTTATATCATCTACACCACAGGAATTTATTGTCTCAAGGATGTTATAGTTATCTGTTATCTAGTAGGAGGCATTGCACATGGATGGTGGCACATGATACGGGCCTCACTAGAGATCGAGCATATGAGTGGGAGGAACACATTCTTCTTTTGAAGCCTTCAGGCATCTGTTTGTCCAAGGAAGATGATCTACTTACATGGAATGGCGCTATGGTCAAGGGACAGCCCACTGTCAAATGAATATATTCATTTTTGACTTAGAGCCTTTCTGCGGACCTCACTTATGGCTGGTTTCATGCTATGTGGAAATGGGATATGCCTATGAAACTGATTTGTTTTGGTTTGCTGGTCGTCCACGATAAAATACTGACTTGGAAGAATCTACTTAAGAGAGGGTTTGCGGTCGGGGTGGGTGTGCACTATGCAGGGTAGCAGTGAAGGACTCTTTCGCCACCTGTTTTTACAATGCTCCTTCGCTGATGTAGTGTGGCAGGAAGTACTCACACATATACACATAGGCAATATGTGGGATCAGTCATGGGTGGACAAATGCTTTCCCATTTGGTTGAGGGAGAACAAGGAACATAGAGCCCTCTTTTTTTTTTTGCATCATTTGGGGCATACGGAGAGTTAGAAATTCCCTCATTTTTGGTAGAGGATACCATCACAAAGCTTTTCTCCTCATTTTTAGTAGGAGAGATTAGCATCAAGATCACATCATTTTTTTCTAGAGAAAAGCTTTGTGACATATAAGGTTTTTTTGGAGACATATTACTCTAAAAGACACTTGGTACAGATATTTGGTTGGTTTTTTTTTTATGGGATTTGTGGCAGCGAGATGTTGATTTATAGTAGTCAGAATGTATGTTATAAATTCAAATAGTGCGGTGGTCAGGGTACAATAACAAGGTTGGAGTTCCTTGCACTACCGGGCACCTTAATTTGTGCCAGATGGCTAGTAATCAATGAGATAGCTAGTAGTCGATGAGATGGATATTTTTGAAGATGGATGTCAATAAGATAGCTGGTAGTCGATAAAATAGATATTTTTGAAAATTCCAAGGTCATCATAAACTTCAAATTTGCAGAAGGCCCAACACTGAAGCACCAGATGTATTGGATTCTATTTTCATCTTTCCACAGAATGAGTCTCCCACGTGATTAGAGAGAAAATAAAAATGTTGAGGCAGATCGTTTGTCCAAAGATGGCTGTAGTGAACAAATGGATAGGATTTATTACGAGGTGCACGCTTAGGGCATTCTTGGGTCATCTCGATATCTGATTTTCGTCTATTAGGGCATCTATTACGTGTTGCTTTGTGTTTTATGACCAACCCTTTTTTTTTTCCAGTTTCTAGGTCTTAGATTTTATCTACCCAGTGTCTTCGCTCTGAGCAGTGCGGCGAAGTATTTAGGATACGGAGGCATCAATGACAGGTAAGAGTTTTTTTTTTCCATTCATGTTGGAATGCTTGGACTTTTTTCCTGTCACAGATTGCTGCATTTGTGTAACGTCTGAATTGTGGATCGATTAGAGATTCAGTTGTAGCTTTATTTGTCTCCATTAATGTAAGTTTTGTGATTCAGAATGATTTCAAGATATATAATTTTTTCATGATAACAGAAATTTTGTATTTTTTTCATGTTGACAAGTGTATTTCATAAATGTAATTGTTTTTAGTGTAATTTTTTTGGAGTGGTTAGTGCTGAAATTTGGTGAAACAATTTGAGGTGAAATCTTAATTTATGTTATTTAAATTGGAGTTTTCACTGTAAATATGGATTCAGTGCCCTAAAAAATCCCTAGAGCGAGCACCTAGATTAAGCAAGATTACCTATCCAACTTTTCTTTTCAATAAATTTTTACCATATTTAGAAAAATTGCACCCAAAAATTGCACCTTAAAAAATCTTTAAAAAATACACAAAAATAACTTATTTATAAATTATATCTATCCAACCATACCTGGGTTAGAGCTCTTCTAGCGAAATTATGCCAGCACATTACGAATCAGAATTATTATAATTAAATGGTCTGTCTTTCTTCACAGTATGATTAAGTAATTATCAAAACCCTGTGATGTAACGGGTGATGTGGTACATATAAGTTCATTTTAAAAACACGGTGAAAAATAGAAGGAAAGGAAAAGAGGAATTAAAAAAAAAACAAAGATGAACATACTTAGATTTCAATGTCCTTCTAATGACTTCTTTGGCTTTTAATATCAGAATGTAATAAATAGTGATAGATTATTCAAAATATTACAATGATATTTTTTAATTATTATTTAAATATTAATTTTCAATTTTAATTAAGGAGGAGTCTTTCGTTCAACTAATGAGGCGCTTATGTGACAACTCCAGATTCGCTCCTCCCCGACCCTTCCGATGGTGGACCCCGCCTCTCCAGCTTCCAACCGCAGCCAATGGCGAACTACGATGGCTTTGAGCGCCTCTTCCACCACCCCTCCCCAGGTGCCGCTCCTCCCCCAACACGCCACCTCCACGACCCCGGTCACCTACCTCCATCAATGCTCCACAAATTTGAAGGAAGAATTCCGCGGGAGAGAATTTTCATTTTCATTTTCGCGCATTTCAGTGGCTCATCGGTCGCGCCTCTTTCGCTAGGAGGAGCATCAACCAGACAGACTCTTTGCTCTGCTTCTTTTTTGTGGTTGTCTGGTGCAGTATCCGGTTGTCGCAGAAGGTTGAAACATCCCTAGCTTTTCATAGGGACAAGGTTGTATGAAGTCGCTGTGTCTCCTGAAGGGCTTTTGGCGTATCTTCATTCATAAGAGCATCAACGAGCAGAGGAGCATCAACACGCATTGGTATTTATTTGCAAAAGCATTTGCATATATTTCAGCTTCATTAAATCTCTTCCCTTTACTGTTTCTATTCTCTTTTGCACGCGGAGGGCTCCATTCTGGTGTTTTTGAGTTATCCGGTAAATACCATGACGAATGTTGACAATTCCTCATAAATAATATTGGGAAAAAAAAATATTTCATGTAAATTGATGTCTTTTGCAGTAAAGTTGGAGGATATACCGCCATTTTTATATCTGGCAGATTTGATAATATTTTGGAAATTTGACGAAAATATTTCTATCCTTAGGCTATGTAACTGATGCATTAGACAGATTTCTATGCTCAGGTTACTGTAACTAACGCATTGAACCTAGTGTTCCCAACCGTAGCAATTCTACTATCTACTATTCTAATGTATGTAAACTCCACCCATCTCCATATAAGGCGATTGCTTGCTTTCATTCGGTTGAAACTTTTTCTTTGTGATTAAAAATCCATGAATGAAAGCAGCAACACAGTAATAACCATTTCCAAATAGCCATATCTAAAATAATATTTTTTTATCACTAAACATATTAAACTCCTAATATTATAGCCTGCCTTAGAACAATTTTTAGCTTACTATCCGTAGGAACTAAATCCAGTGTCTCCTGTATAATAACCAAATCCAGACTTTCGAACATCAATATCAAACGTTCCACCACAGGCGTCCAATGTAACCAGTTCCGCCGAAACTCCATTGATTTGATACTCTAATCAACGTGATGAACTAACAGTTTCTGCAAATGTTCTCAAGATATCAATCGGAGTTAGCTGAATTGCCTAAGGAGACTTTTCATATGGAGAGTATGTTCAAGAATTTAAATGTATTACTGATGTTAATATCCACATCAATGCAGCTATAACGACCAGGCCGTTTGCAATACCCCCTCATCACAGTCTACATCGTCAAGAAATTCAACTAAGCTAATTTAAAACATCCCATTTATATTTTCACAAATAGCAACACCGTGACGATGTTGCGACTTTCCATCTTTGTTGTGGATCACACGATCATCGTGTCATAGTTTTTATAGTTGCACTTGGACGTTATTAAGGTACTATTAAGGCTGGTAGAATGACAGTGCTGTTAGTTTGCTGGGAGCGTTATGTGGAAAGTGTTTAGAAGTGTTGTGAAGTAATTTTTTAGTTTTTAGTTTGTGGTTTAAACTGTATAATTTATTTGTTTTATGTTTCTGATGATTTTTGGTTTAATTTGTTTAAAATTTGTTAGAGAATTTTTGGAATCACAAGTTTAAGTTGTAAAATGTTCACAATTTGAGTTTCATGGGATTTTAAGGGTGTTGAATCCTATATGTAATCAAAAACCTATTTTTAAATAACAAAAATAAAGGTTTGGGCCAATGGCCAATGGCCAAATTTTGAAGAAAAACTCCAAAACTTACATGTTGTAACTTAACTTTTAATTTGGATTAAGTATAATTTAATTATTAGATTTTTTTTCTAATCAATTTTGTCTTGAGAGGGATTTTTTGGAATCATAAGTTTTAGTTGCTTAATCCACATAACTTTATGCATTCAAAAGCACATTCTAAATAATTGAAATTGTTTGGCAAAATGTATATCACCAAATTTTAACAAACAAAAAAAGAAAATACCATGTAATAATTAGACCTTGCCACTAGATTTGAAGTGTTAGTGATAACATTGAATAGAGTTGAAAATATTTATAAATAAAGACTACCATTGCAACATACCAAGTTAAGTTAAGAAAAGTTCAAAAGGTAAAGAAAGTAGGAAAGAAAAATAAATTGGCAATAATTATATAAAGAAAAGTTATTATTAGGGAAATACACCATAAGGATTATTATTAAAAAAAAAATTGGACACTTCTAATTCTCTTTTTTTGGTATTCTCATGGCTTTCCATGTGGTGTAAAGGTTATATGTTAAGTTGGATCTTTAGTGAAATTGATATTATTTTTCTAGTTTAAACATGAGAACATGTTGAGTTTAAGGTTCCTTGAATAAAGAAATCATCTTGTGGTCACAAGAAGTCATAGCCTCCTATTGGAGACATGACCCAATAAATAATAATAATAATATAATAATAAATATCCTCATATTGGACTCCATAAGATAGACCCTCTCTCAACCAGTACATTTTGGATAGAAATATAAGACGTAAATGCTAAGAGGATTTATATAACAATTTATTATATCCTTTTGGTATAAGACTTTAATGCTAGCGCAACTAATCAAATTGTTTTCTAAACAATGATTCCAACCTAATCCTTTATGGCTAGATGAAGACTTTGTTCTAGATAGTACATACAAAAGAAAGTCTGCAGACCTAAGTGATAATTTGTTTAATGTTGAGCTAGTCTTGAGCTTTATACTTCTTAGAACATAATAATTTGGAATAGTATAAAGAAGTGGTCATACTCCAACTAGGTGACTTGTATTCATGGCTCCAATAGTAGTGTCATGGATTATGCGATATATGATATCCTTATTTCCAACCAAACAATAAATTTTGATCTCTTTAATGACAATGACCGTAATTTCGATTACAAAAATTTAACCCTAACTCTAAACGTTTCCATGCACCAAAGCTTCATCAAAGGAAATTTTGATTATCAACAACACCTGCTTTTTTACTTTGACAAAATTAAAGGTGATCTCTTCTTAAAGGATATAGATAGGTATCTAAAACTCCTGACTTATAAGGACAACATTAAAGACCTCTATCATAATTTTAATATAGCCCTTTTTCCTTCCATTAACAAGTTCTTTATTGAGGTGTCATGTAAAAAGAATAATAGAACAACCAACCATTGGTATGCTAATTAATGTAAAGTTGCTCGAAAATACATTAGGGATGCTTCTAAAAAATATATTAAAATAAATATATTGAAAGCCCTTATTAAAAGGAAGAAAACATACTATATAAATAGAAAGTAAGAGCAGTTGTTGCACCTAACTAATCTATGTTATGAACACAGAGCATTGAGAGAAGTGGTGGTTCCTAAAGACATTGTTGGTTGATCCCACTGGACAACATCGTCGTTTGATCCCACTGGATAGCAAGACTAGTTAACATGGAACTTGTTCAACCTTTAAACAAGTTACATTAAACACGAATACTGTGGGAAAAACCATGGGTGCCCATAAACTTGGAGCCCAAAAAACCATTGTTAACTTGACCGAGCCAAGTTTACCTGAACCACCCTAACAATCTCCCCCCCCCCCTCTTTAAACTTGACTTGGGGAGATTAACTTGGTCCCATTCATCAACCATCTAATTTGAGTTCTCACATTCCTCCCCTCAAGCCGGGATACCAGTACACCTGCCACCTAAGTACCTCTCAAAGTGGTCTATTCCACAACTTTATGACTCCATGCACCATTGCACTAAATTCACCCGTGATCAAAATCTTAAGGCCTTACAACAATGCATTCTCCCATGCAACATGTCTACTTGAACACCAATTCTTACAACTTCTTAGGGAAATGCCTTGGACCAAAACCCTTAGGGTGTTCACTCATTACACATTGGATTTTTCACTCTATGTCACTCCATATTCATTCCTTATTTTCTCTTTTCCATACCACTGAGATCTCTTTCACTATATCTTGCTCTATCCATACTTTTATGTGCCCATTCAACATGACTAGCACTTGTCTGGTCCACACAATATTTCATTAGCACAACTTTTATCAATTTAGTAGGCATCATTCTTGCATTGTTTTGTCGCTCAAATTGTATATGTGAATGCGACAATGCTCAAGGCAGGGGTTGTCACTATGATCTTGGCCTTCTATGTTTAAGTTGTCTCCCTACAGCATGCTAAGAGGGTTAATCCCTATTATTGATTAAACAATGAGTTCATGAGACACAACTAAATGGCCTAACAACTTGGTTGAAGATAATAATTGGAAATGTAAGATTATTTAGCACAATTTGATTAGATTTAATAAATTTTTGAAGTATGAGACAAGTGCCTTAGGAGTCAATTACTTGCATAATATAGATTAATTTCCAAGCTACTGGATAAGCAGTTGTTGCCAAGATGAAAAATATCTTATATGAAATGCGACACCTAGAACTAAGGGAAATGCAATCTCTTGATTAATTTTAGATTAAATGTGTATTCTAAGTGAATCATTTCTCTCATTCTTTTTGAAGTTGGTCTCAAATGTAGGTTGTGGAGAGAAACCTAGGGGAAATGCCTCCCCTGGAGTTCTAGCTACTTGAATGCCTCCTATGTTGCAGGCCCATGTGGCCCTGATGACTACAAGGTCACTGTGTTAACCAAAAGTGAAGGTATAAAATTCACAAACTAGGTGAGAAAGGTGGTCCTATCTTTTTATCAACCAAGCTTATGCTTGGAGGTAAATTAATTAGTGCACAATTAATCCTAGGATGAAGTGCAAGTTATGAGTGTTTTCCTTAAATGAGATTATCAAATAGCCTCTTAAGTACCTTAAGTTAAATTACTTAGGATTATATTCTTATGATGTTCAATAAAAAGTACTTAGATCAATATTAGGAACAATCTCAATTAGAACAATGTGATAATGAAACAAGATCACTAGAGTGCTAAATAGAAATCACTTCAAGATCTATCCAATGATTAGCAATCTCAAAAAATGACAAGTACTATAAATAAATAACCAATGAGAAGCAAGGAGAACCAAATTAATGAATCCTTTACACAAAATGAGAAATAGTATTATCCAATTGAGATCATAATATTACCTAAATAAGATTATATCACAAGAATGTCTTTAGATCACAATGTTGTTAAACCATAAGGTTTCAATTAGGGAAAACTTATTGCACCCATCAAAGGAAAATCCTATATCCTACATGGGAATAATTACACATACTATTCTTTTAAGAGTTTCCTTAATTCAATACAGAGCAGATCTATTTGGATCTTAAATTTGTCAAAATCAACGCATTCTCTAGTAATAGAAACCTCAGTTGTGTGAATACTTGTTACATGTATCATGGCACTAATCGATTCACTTGGTTTCGTGTGTTGTTTACTTTATAGTTTCATAACCCTCATTTGAGTCAGTTTGCTAATTTTTCAAGGATGCTGGGAAGTCCCTAAAAATTAAATTTGAGATTATGAGCAATCTGTTGGTCCCGTGGAAGAATGTGCTCAAATGGGTAGTCCACCTATTTCTTATTTAGATTACAAACTAAGAGAAACGTCCTCAAAATATTTAAAGTTTTGATTTCAGATTCAATTCTTAGAATTTTTAGATCTCGAAATTAGTGTTTTTAGTTTTGAGTGTTATTTCTAGATTTCTAGAATTGTAGTTTTCTTTTGGAGAATGTTTGATTGTAGTTTCGATCTTGAATAATAAAGGCATTTATTTTTGAGCAATTGGTCATTTTGTGTTCTCGTGAAATAATAGTTCTTTTCATATATTCTTGTTTTGAAGGAAAGAATTGTTTTAAAAGATTGCATCTCTCAACTCTTTCTTTTAGATATAATTCATTGAAAGGAAATGAATTGTTTCTCATAATAGATGCATTTTTGGTGTTTTGAGTAGGGTCACTACATATCATCAAAGTTTCACTTTCACACCTATTTTCCTAAGAAAAAACCTATTAAAAACAACTCTTAAATTAAAATCAATCTAGTAATTTTTATATTTGTAGGACTCTTTTCACCAACATAGCTTAGGCTAGTGTCTTGGAGTAGGGAGTAATTAACTCTCCAAGACAATTAAAAAAACAAGTAGTCAATCTTGCGGTAGGAAAAATCCAATAGTAGCGTGTATGCTCTCGGAATCTTCTCTTAAAGGAGTCAAGCATGAGATCTTATCCGAATCAGTGAGTGATCAATTCCAACTCATTGGGAACGATAGAAGATGTGCGTGTATTAACAATGGTAAACCTTGGATTGACCATTGTTGAGGAGCTTGGGGTCACTTGTCGGTATACCTTGGATTATGTCAAGGAGCCTTCAAGGGGATTGAGCTTTGTTACTCTGCCCTTGCGTGTATATCGGATCGTAGACTATTCCCCCAGATATATTTGTTCATGTTGGTGACCATAGTGGCCATAGACTTTAAGATTTTTTCCTAAGGTGACGTTGGAGGAAAGATCCCACTGTACGTGGAGCAGACGTTGACTAGACTCACTTGGACTCTCCGGAGGGTTATCTTCACTCGAGATGGTTTAAGTGGAGAAACTGGCACCGGTCTGTTTCATTAAGAAGGTTGTCGGGGTAACTGTTCCAACCGCTATTTCTACATTAAATTACTACGATGTTAGATTTCATCACCAACTAGTGTTTTTAGTGTGGGAATCTACTGTTTGTGTCTGGTTTGATCTCCTAGATTTTATAAGTGTTTGATCACTTGATTGTTTCCTTAGTGACTTTAGGAGTTTTAATTGAAATTTTCTTTGATTGCATGTGATTAATAATTTTTAATCGTGGCTGAATTACCAAGACAATCGCGTAGACTTCAGGGGAAACCCCCTGAGTATACACCAAGCCAACTTGAAGGACTGAAAGCTCTGGTACCGCATACTAGCAGTAGAATTAGATCAACAAAACCAGGAGAATCATCCATAATTACTCATCCTGATTATCATGAAGTAAATCAACCTCAAACAACATAATATATTCAAGATCCAATTTCAATTTACAAAATCACTGACGCTGCTTCTTCAACCAGTGAATTAGCTGAAGAACCTGAAATTTCTAAGCCAGACACTGAACCTGCTGTGTTGGAATCATATTCAGGATTTGTTACTCCGACTTCTAGTGATCTTGATTCACCTAGGGTAAGACATCGCATTACAAAAAACCTTCCTTCTGATCTCATATGTATTGAAGAACTTGTAGGTCTAGACGAAGACATAAATCTTCCTGAAACCCAAGAAAATTTGAATCTTAGGGAGTGTGAATCAATATTCTACAGTCCTTTTAGAACTGACGCTTGGTATTTATCATTAACAGATTTTTTACAAAACGCAGGTCTTACTTATTCACCACCCCATAATCCTTTTTGCCCTACACTAAGAGGTTATCAATGTTCATTAGCTATGTCGGGTGAGTCATCTATGTTTTCTGAATCCCCAGAAACATTTTTATCCGGTGGTTCGTCTGTTCCTCAAGGATACTAGTCACTCTCGGTATCTTCTCAGGAGCAACTCCTCAACCAATTGAATAAATGTTATCATCTGGTACGAATGGAACAAACACTGCAACATTGAACACAAAATATATTTATATGATGTCTGGAAATATTCCAAATCCTTAACTTCAAGGAAGTTAGTTACTGCCTGGGTGGAAACCTCAAGGAAGTTAGTCACTGCCTGGGGGGCAACCTCAAGGTAGTCAATTACCATATGGGGGCAACCTCAGGGTAGTTTTTTACCACTTGGAGGTCAAAATATAGGACAATATTTCTTGGCTGGGGACCAACTTCAAGGATAGTACATACCTCAAGGTCAATATCAACCCCAAGGACAATACATACCTCAAGGTCAATATCAACCCTAGAGTCAATGCATACCTCAAGGACAATATCAACCCCAGATTCAGTACATTCCTCAAAGTCAATATCAACCTCAAGGTCAGTATCCAGTTCAAGGTTTTCAACCTCCTTCAGGTCAACCATTATTACAAGGAGATGGAAATTTTCCAGTTAATTATCAACCGTATGTTCAACCTGGTTATGGTCCTTCATATGCACAACCTTCTATGGGTCAATATCCTGGAATTAATATGGTGTGGGATCCATCTCAAATTCAAAAGACTATGCAACCCAATGTGCAGTTACCTCATCAACCTGGACAACCCATAGGTTCTGGTCCAACCCAGCAACCCACACAACCTACCATTCAAGTCTCTGCACCTGGTTCTATTCAGCAGCTTGGGCCTAGTATACCTCAGACTCTGCCTTAATCTGCTGCTGCTGCTGCAACTTCTGTTCAACCTACCACACCTATTTCTGGAGTATCTGCAATTCCTGTTTCTACTACCCCTGTATCAGTGCAAATTCCTCAAGTATCTGTGCCATAGTCGAGCAGTATCAATTTGACATGCTACACAAAATCCAGCATATCAGTATCAACCATATCTTGGGTATACTTATCAAGTACCTCAACAATCCCAGTTTGGTCCAGTTAATCCTGGTTATTCAGGAGGTTACACAATTCCCAATGCAAATCCAATTCTAGGATATCTTGGATACCCTCCTCCTGGAACTGGTTTGATCACACAAGGTTATCAAGACCCTAGTCATCAGTTACCATTCATAGAAACTTTAGATTTACCTAATCTATCACGCCTTATGAATGATCCCATTTTTTATCTTCCGTATTGGCCGCCGATTCCTAATAAGTTACCCAGTGATATTCCAAAGTTTAAAGGTAAGTCAAGAGAAGAACCATCTAATCGTATTATGACTTATCACCTTTGGTGTGCATCCAATTCACTAATCGATGATTCAATTCAATTACGTCTTTCTCATAGAACTCTCATTGGTCTAGCTTCCAAATGGTACATTGAGTTACCACAAGGCTCATTTAATAATTTTAATGCACTAGCTACTGCTTTCTTAACCCATTTTCAGTTTCCTGTCAGATACGACAATGGCATAGAATTGTTGACCTCATTAAAATAGTCTACGTCTACGTACACATCCGATCACATTCAGTCATGGCTCTTGAGGTGCAAGACCCAAAAGACAAACTCATTTTTTCTAGTAAAGATTTAGTTTGAGCTGAAATCTACAAAGAAAACATGAATATTGACTGTGTTGCAAAAATTCCCAAAGAAAGAGTTGATGATTTTAAAAAAGGAGAGGAATCGAATCCAGATGCTCCATGTTCCTACGACTACAAAGCAAACGCCCGAGCACAAAAGCCTTACAATATGAGCTGTAAGTATTTTAGAACTACATTGTTTAGATGTTGATATTAAATATGCTTTATATTTACCAGATTTGGTGACATTCTTGTAATTTATTTTGTAGTTATCATTTCTCATATGGTCTAGCTGACAAGAGAAGAATGGAAAAGCAAAGGAAAGAATTCATCTGCCAAAAAGAGGGGATGTAAATGCCATTTTATTGTAAATATTATGGTTCAAGATCCCAACATAGCAGTAATAACATACAATTAGTATGATCATGAAGATGGGCACGGATGGCCTTGTCATGGTAAAGACAACACTTTAAGTGATGATGTTACTTAGAGAAAGCCAAGACTTTCGAAGGACATGATTTCTTATTTAGAAAACTGTTATTTTCTTCAACTGCCAATTGAATCTGTTTGTAAAATACATATAAAGAGATATCTTGACATAGTTGCTACATCTAGAGATAGGGATTTATTCTTACACAGAAAATACGTTGTAAACATTTATAATCGTCTGATGAAAGAAATTTATCAATTGCATAGCAAAGATGAAATGAGTGTGAATCTTTCGTATCAAAGAAACCAGGATGATTTCTTCTTCTACCAGAAGCCCAATGGCACAGACATCCCTTTTATAGCTGGAATACAAACAAAATGGATGTTGGAAACTATGGTCAAGTTATCCCACAATAGTTTGATAGCCATGGACTCAACATTCAGTACAAACAAATATGGGGTGTGTTTTTTTCCAATGATTGCTTCAATAAAATAATTTATGTTAAAATTAACTTCATTTCATTTAAATTGACAGTATCAGTTGTACACGCTTGCGGTCTTTGATGAGAAACAAAGTGGGGTACCAGTTTCCTGGGTGGTGATGTCACGTAATACATCACAAGATATACAAGTATGGCTGGAGAGCCTCATGCTTAGGTGTTTTCGGACTCGTCCCGATTGGAGGGTCAAAGCCTTCATGGTTGATGATGCTATGGCTGAAATCATTGCTTTGAGGTAACATCAATATTATTATTTGACATTTTGAATTGCATTCATTTTAAGAATTTCTCAAAATGAATTAAATGTCATAGGAGAATCATGAAATGTGAAGTGATTTTGTGTATTTGGCACGTAAGGAGGGCATGGCTCAAGAATGTTAATCGGTTGGTTAGCAGCTCAGAGAAAGAAAATGATATGTTCAATGAACTTGGCCATATCATGAAAGATTGTTGTACTGATGAAGTGGATGATGCAATCAATGCTTTTTTCATCAAATATGCAACTGAGCATAAGTTTTTGGACTATTTCTATAAGACTTGGATTGTTGGTGACAAGATTTGTAAGTTTTCATAATATTCCTTCTGTGTTGTATGTTTGTCATTTATGTTGGACAACGTATATTTAATAATTGTGTCTTTCCATGTAGGCATGTGGGTTAAAGGCTGCAGATATTTTCCTCATGCAAACCAGGAGACAAATAATGCTGTGGAATCATACCATGGTTACCTGAAGTCAACATTTCTATGTGATAAGCGAAAGAAATGTTCTCGTAGAATGGATTGGCTATTCTACACTCTCCTAAAAAATGTTGAGCCATGTTATCCATTCAAGGAAATTTTGAAAAAAGAAGGATATTATAACAACCAAAAGAAAGATATGCAGCTTGAATCATCAATGGAAAAGGCTACAAGAATACCAGACAGTGATTGCAGGCCTCATGAGAGCATATCTCATGCTTATTGGGTAAGGAGTCAAAGAAAATTTGATAAGGAATATCTTATCATTTTTCATCGCAAAATTTTTATCACCTGCGATTGTCCATGGTCTATTCGGGGCAACATTTGCAAGCATTCTATAAAGTTATATTGGTTTCATTCCTCCTTGTTGGATTTAGACCCTTTATTGGATCTTAATGCCACACCCAATCAGTTGAATGCCCCTTTTGAGATACGTATAGAGGTGCTAAACCTTCCTACAGATACTATCCCAACCAATATTGAAGATGACAATGTTGAAGAACTTGGTGTGTTGAGAGAGGATTTGTTTGGTTATCTAGACCTGATTCGGAATAGTCCTCCTTCTACTGTGAGCAAGACAAAATAGTTGATTGATCTGGATAAAAAATTTGTAGATGATGCTAATAATCTTAATATTATGGATTATGAATTCGTCTGTGGTTTGGGTGCTTATGAGTCATCCTTGAAGAGGAAGAAGAGTTTCCTTAGTAAAAAATAAATAAATAAAAGGAAAAGCAATGTCACCTTGAATATTGATTTGAATGTCTCTGCATCCGAAGAGAACCATTTCAATTTCCACACCTCAACAAGTGTGGTCGTCCTCCCTCCAACAATGCTTCCTCTACAGTTCCAAGTAAGTTCTATAGGGATACGATATCAGTTTGTTTAGATCAAATTCATGATCTTCCAAGTTTGTTGCTATGTTTAGATTGCTTTGTCGATTTTTCAAGTTTGTTGCAATGTCTTTGATATTTGCTGTTTCTTTTAGCTTAATGTAGTGTTGTAACGTTTAAAGGGTCGCGACATTCGATTAATGTGATTACAAATGAAGGATGTACACATACCCACAATCAACCTTTTGATCACATGAGTCAAGGTACATTTGACGAGATTGCTGATTGATCTGCTATGTATTCTGATGCATCTATTATTTGACATGTTATTTTTTTCTTTGATGGAAACTGTGTTTTCATCTTACAAAAACAGTTGGTTCTTCATTGGGCCCCCCTCGACCAAAATAGGAATGGGTCATTGACATCACAGAAATTGGTGAATTTCCATGTTTGTTTGCATTGTCTTCGCTCCTTACATTTAGCACTGGTTGTTGTTCATGTTTTTAATGTAGTGCTGAAATGTTTGCAGGGATGGAACGTCCAATTAATGTGATTTCAGATGAAGGATGTTCAAAGACACACTATAACTATTTTTATTAGATGATTCAAGGTGCTTAGGACGAGACTTTTAATTGATCTTCTCTGTATTCTGATGCATTTATTACTTGACATCTTATTATCTTCTCTAATGAAAAATGAATTGTCATGTTACAGACACAACACATTCTTCAATGGGTCCCCTTCTATCCGAAGATGATTGGGTCACTGACATCACAGAACTTGGAGACAACACATAAATTGGCTTCAGAAAAAAGTTGTGATAGAAACTGCATTCTTTTGTTTATTGTCCGACATACCGATTCATGGTGGAGTGGCAGGCTTTGGTTACATGTGATTCCTAGTGTGGAGCACTTTGTTGTTATGGTTATATTGGTTTCCCTAGCTATGGTTAGAAGAGCTTAAAATTATTCCAACTTCCGATAAGCTGCAATTGTGTACATGTACTTTATTTTTTCTATATAAATGAAAAGAGAACATCAGGAATTCGATGATGCAGTTAATGGATATTTGTGGTTTACTTTTAACTGTTATATTGGAAAACAGTAAATTTTCTTGATAGTACTGTAATACATAGGCACATTTTCATTCAGTAGCGAAATTGGCGTGCTTTCTGCAAACGCCTCAAACTGTTTTGTGATTTCAAATTTCACTGAAACATTTTTATCTCCATCCTTTGGTCAAATGTGTTTGAGGAGAATGAAACATTAGATGGTGGAGAAGATTAATTTGAAATCCATTGGAAACTTAAAGACGACTCATTTTGTAAAATGTAAATTGGTTTTTTCTAATTGGTTATATAAAAATTATATTAAAAAAAAAAATCTAATAATGTGATAAACCTTTGCACAACACAATGCCATGTGGATAAATGTCTCATATTTTTTTCCATAATTTTTTGATGCAGTTATAATATTTATGCCATGATTTTTAGATACTTTTGGAGTTTTCATTGTTAAGCTTCATAGGAAACTATCAAAAAAGAAAATCCTTTGAAATAGTTCATATTCATGTAAATAACATATTTACTATCAATTACTACCCATCATATTTTAAGCAAATATTTGCATAACACTTACCACAGTTGTTACTATCCACCATTATTTATGTATTCTTCAACACATTATTAAGTAGGAGCAAAAAATATAAATGTGCTGACTTTTTAGTAGTTACTATCCATAAAAAATTATTATAGTCTTTGCCCCTTAGTAAGCAATTAATTTTTTTCTTTTGGTCAACATATTTGATAAATAAAACACAATCCTTTAAAATTAAATATATTAACAAAAATTAATATTTCAATTAATATTTTTGAAATCATAAATAAAATTGTTTCACTCTACCTCAATATATGTACAATAAAATTAAATCAATAATTCATATAACAAAAGTCGAAATTTTAAAAATATATATAAATTAATCAATTTATTATCCCATCAAAAAATGAGAGCTTAAAATGTATAATGATTCAAATCCAACCTTAGTTCTTTCATATAGTTTCAATTATTGGAATAGCCATATTTGAATAATGATTTAATAAAGAAAATATTTCCATCTTATAAGCAGATATTGAATAAATGAAAATAAATGTTAAGAGGATGAAGCCAATGTAAAGGAGAATGATTGAATGTGGTGCATTGTCCAAAGTGTTTCACTTTTTGGAACAAATATTCCGTCTAACATTGCCAAGCTTCATCATCTATTGAACAAAATTGGAGAAAATTTCCTTGAAAAAGGGGCATTTATCATTTCCAAGTGTTTCTTCTCACTATTCAAAATGTGTGTTTCTCTCTGGCATCATATTTACTTTCATTGTTGGTAAACCTCCCACCTTATCCACTGTTAAAAGCATTTGTCTATACCACAAGACCAAAATTTTTGTTGCAAAATTATTTCCAAATGCATCAAAAGCTATTACATTCTTTGGTCTAAATGCAATTGTCTTATTGTTGTAAGATGGGATTTATGTAATTTTAGCTCTTTACTATATTTACTGTAGGTATCAAATACTTCTTGCAAAAGCAATTAATTCTTGTAAAAGCAAGTACTAAGAGTGACCATGCATATTACACTTGTTATTAGAAACTTGATGTTAATTCTAATACAAGTGTAAATATTTAAAAGTATTTACGTTGTTCAGTGTATAGATATTGATAACATTTTTATAAATATGGTATTTAGAGATACATTTTTATGATGTATATGTGTTCATAAAAAGCTATGTGTCCAGTCAATAATTTAAACAAGGTAATGTGATTCCCTTATCATGGTTCAATTCTCTTAAATGACTTGTTTCCCTTATATACCCTTTATTTCCTCATTATAGTTAAATTCTTCTTAAGTGACATATTCTCCTTATATTGCAATGGGTTATTGTTAATTAAAATTCTTTCAAAGAACTTGTAAGGTTGATGAATGTGTGATATTAATATTTTCTTTGTCATAATTAGATGTCTAATAATAACATATTCCCTCATAAGTTAATGTGCTTAAATAAAAAAATAAAATAAAATGTCATCAATACCTAAATAAAACAAACAAACAAAAAATATCCTATCATTAGTTCTAATGAAGATGTTTCCAAATAATACAAAATAATATCTCACCCCTTACCAAATTATAGGTGTTAATTTTTTTAGAAATTATAGATGTTCAACCCTTTTTAAAATTGCCAAAGAAAATATGTTGCCAAAAACAATAAATTCTTACACATAACATTTTACTCATACAGTCTAATTTACAAGCATTTCCATTAATCATCCTCCTCTTACAATGTTGATTCAAAATTTAAAACAAAATATCCGGAATGCATGTCATTACAAAATATTTTTAGAATGAGAAATATGAAGTCTCGAACACCACATTGTACTATGATTACTTCCTTTTATTTAAGCCTCTCTTCCATTGCATTTTTATAAACCCTTATAAATATAAGTTTCAATATTACCATTCCCAAATGATCCAAACTTTCTCACCTAAATTTTGTAACTTTAACACTTTCCTAATATTTAACCTATTAAAAACAAACCCCATTGTTGTAATTGTGATTTAAACATGAAAAAAAAACACACAATATTTAACTTATATATCATTTTAAGGTCGTAGTCAAGCCAATTTGGCGCATGAGACCCCTCTGTTTGTGGGAGAAGAGACCTAACTCCACCCAACGATTTTTGCTAAACGTTAAGGGAATTTTTAAGTCTAAAATGGGCCTCCTAAGGAAGATATTAAAATGATAGTAAAAATAGTAAAATAAGAGTTATGAAGTTTTTTAAAAAAAGAAAGAAAACATTTTTTCTAAATGTATTTTTTACTTATCGCTTTAAAAATTCACTCAAATTTGAATTGTGGGTGTTCTTTGGATGTGAATGACCAAAGAGCGCTCACACTTGAAATTTTAGTGAACCTGTAAAGAGATCAGTTGAAAATAAAATTAAAATAGTCTTGAGCCAGAGGAGTTTTGGGACAGGGGACCTCCCGAGAAGTCCTGGTTACTGGGTGCAAGCCCTGGAAGTGATGATTGACACTATGTGATTCATTTCACTAGTTTCAATCCTACTTCTTCACCCCCTAAGTGGACTATTCAAAAATCATGATCATAGATGAATGACTTACTTAATGCAGTTGAATCCCAAAAAATGATATCTAATATAATGTACTGCGGAAACCCCTCATACTTAAATACAAAGAGCAAAGGGAGCTCTACTTGAATGGTTCACAAGGCACAATACTTGCTAAGGTTTTACAGATGGGGTAGCAAGTTAAGTGGGCTTGATTGTGGAGAAAAACTCCATACCCAAAGTATGCGGGTAGAAAAGAACTAGTGCAACATAGCAATAAGAAATTCAGCAATAGTAGAAATATAAAAGCCTAGGAGACCATTTATAGCTAACGAATCCAATTGTGTTTGTTTATCTTCCAAATGAAATATATATCGGTTTGCATGGTAAAATTTTACAATGCTTTTAGAAACATGTTTGGGCTCTTCCAACATAATATCAGGTCCCTAATTTACTTTAATTTACTTTTATTGCTTATTGGACATTTCTTCTCTACATATAATAGAAATTCCTTTATCATAAACTTTAGCTTCAGTACCTAATTCATTTTTGTTGATTATTGGTCATTTATTCTCAGCATGTAATTCATTTTTGTTGGTTATTGGTCATTTCTTCTCAGCATGTAGAAGACATTCTAGTTTCTTCAAGCACTGTAATAAAAGCATGTATGGGACATTTTCATGGTTAATTCTTTCTCCCTCTTTTGGTGGAAAAAAATAATTGTAATTTCCTTATTTTTTTAAAATTAAAAAATTATATTTTTTATAAGCTTTTTAAGTATGAATATTTTAATGGCAAGGATATAATTTTAATATTTAGAAACAAAATATATATAATGTAATTAAAAGTATTAAAATTTAGCTTTTATATATAAAATAAATAAATTTAAACATGAATATTTATTATTATTGATTATTAATTATCAATAATAATAGTAGATTTGAATATTGGCCATGATATATATGAGTTGATTTAGTTAAATGATAAATTATTAATTCTCAAGTATATTACTTGCGGTTAAAATAGATATTAAATTGCCTAATAAAATGGTTGAACACCAGGTTTTAAGTGCACTAAGATATCAACTTTTACTAAATTGCATATAGCTTCATGGGATGGAATTGCAAATAAATTCATAAGAAGGAAAATAGTTCAAAACAATGGCATTATTAGCCCAATATTCCATGAAATGATTGTTCAAAGAGTTGTAATTATGTACAATATGACTATTAACCCAATCTATATCAGTAAAACCCTTTACAATCTGCACGGGTTTTATCAAAAAAAAAAAAAACTGATGCGATTTATGGAAATCTGGGTGTAAATGGATCTCATTATTTTCACGACTCTATAAAAGGTGTAAAAACTACTCAGGGATATTAGAACAATGACCCGGGGCATTATGTATAATTTATAGGAGCTAATGTTTGAGTCTAAAAAACTCTCCGAATAATTCAGAATTTGGCAAAAATTTTGACAAATTCCGGCAAAGATTTATCATAATCTTGTTTACAGTTGTTAAACTTCAGTATTTTATGTGCCTTAAGTATTTTATGTGCCTTAAGGATTTTTGATCGTGCTAAATCCATTTTTACTATCAAAAATACAATTCAAACACTCCAACTACCTGATTTTTTGAAATTTTTTCTACCGAATTATTCTGTAAGCCGAGTAGACAACTCGGAAGCTATGGTTTTTAATTACTTCTCATAAATCACAATGACAACCATCTTGAGACATTCAGGGCTATTACTGGTTATGAACAAATAATAATATATGTCCACAAGGTCTTCAGGTTATCAAGAAATAAACTTTATCATCTCTTGAAAAGTCATAAGCCAATATCTTAAATACCTCCAAGGTATTAGTTGCCCAGACTTTGTCAATACTCAGCAACAAAATTAGGGCGCTCATGGTTACACAACCTTCATTTCACTTTTGATAGCTTCAGCCAATTGGGTATAGGTTTCATCCCAAGCTGTTTTCATTTCTAGAGACCACATGTCTGGAACAACATCCTTAATAGTCTCGAGCAAGAAGAATTTAACGACCTGCAAAAGATTGAAATCAAAACAAATCATCAGCATTTAGAGGCCATTTAAAGTGAGTCCAGCTGCACTTCCAAAATTTTTCCATTTCATGTAGAGTTGAAGACTGAATTCATTAAAATTCACAAGATCTTGCAGATTTCAGTGTGTTCTTATCATTCTAGGGAGGTACTTTACGAAACACATTTGTTGATATAATTTAAGTTTCTCTCTCTTTACTCTAACTTAACAAAAACACCATTCTTTACGAAATGGGCTTAAATGAAATGAACGAAAAAACCATTCATGAGATTTTTCTCTACACTTACATCAAAATTTTCATCAACTACTCCATATTTGAAATGAAGCTTCCCCAAGTCCTCGACGTTTGATTCTGAGAATGTTGCCATTCCTTTCTCTCGTAGTTGAACAACATATTCACAATTCTGCAATGTCGTAACAGTAAGATTCATGAAGTTTTTATGTTGTTATGCTTACTTACCAGAGAAGAGAGTAAGTGGTATATATTTTTGTGAAATTCAAGTTTAGAAAAACCAGAAGATAGAGGGCTTGTTAAATTCTATATTCGTGTCTATATATATTTAAAGTCAATCAAAATTAGTCATATGCCATGACTGAAATGTGAAAAAAAAAGAAACATAGTCCCACCGAAGGCAAATATATACTACAAGGATACAGTAGCAAAGAACCAAATGCAGAGACAGTAATAAGTACTAAGAATTAACATCCTTTCAGCAATGCTTCTTAGATGCAGTGACAGACTCTAAAGCACTGTTGAACGGATATTTATTCTTGCTGCAATGCTTCTTAGATGTAGAGACAGACTTTGTCACTACATCTAAGAAGCCCTGCTGATTTTTTTGTCTGTGGTTTTGTTTCTTTACTGTTGTGTATGTGCAATAGATCCTCGTCTGCCTTGAGATTGTGATTTTTTTGTACTATGTATATATTGCATAGATAGAGTAGTAAAGAAACATATGCAAATTATAGATCCATTCCAATACGAGAATACATTGTGTTATAGAATTAGAGGCAACAAATATCCTCCAATACCCCTGTCTATTTTGTTATAATGCCAGTCTGTCCTCTTCTAGAATGCATATAGCTTCGATATTTGTTGCCTCGGTTCTGTTACATATTGTAATCCAGTATGGAAGAGGGTCTCTATTTTTTTTTTCATCATAAGCAATAATCTTAATAAACTTACTATTTTGAAAACTGGAATAAATCTTACCATTTTGAAAACTGTAAGAGCATGCCCCTTAAGCTTTGCATTCTTTTCGATTGGGACTTCAGTATCATGTAAAAACGAGAATAGCCATTTGGCTGAAGGCGCAATCTCAAACACTCTGTAACCAAATAAAGGATTTGCATAAATCAATGACCTGTTATAGTTTTATGGAAGAAGATTTTTTGAAGGGAACACATAGATTGCCGCGATTTCTAATACAGAATTACCTTAGAAAGAAATTAAACCCTAGTTCGACAGCATTTGATTTCATGGCATTCCATGATTTCTTAACTAGGGTTTCCTGTTCCGCTGTAAAAGCCCTCGCCTTGACGTTTGTAATTCTTCTGCTCCTACCACTTATAACACGGCTCCAGTTACCACCTACATTCAACCAATATGGACGTTTTGTTGATAAAATTCAGTTAATAGAAATGTATAGTTGAAGAAATAATTACAGATTTCGAAAATCCAGTTGTAGCAAAATAAACTGCACCCACAACCCTCACTCACTCAAAATTTCCAATGAGAAAGACTATCGAGCAAGAAGAAGCAGAGCAAAGAGTCTGTCTGGTAGCAAGCAAAGAGTCTTTCTGGTTGATGTTCCTCCCTGGCAACTGAGGCGCGACCGACGAGCGACTAAAATGCGCGAAACTGAAAATTAAAATTCTCTCCCACAGAATTCTTCTTTCAAATTTGTGGAGCATTCATGGAAGTAGGTGGCTGGGGTCATGGGGGTGGCCGGTGGGGGGAGGAGCGATGCCAGGGGAGGGGTGGTGGAGGAGGCACTCGGAGCCATCGCCCTTTGCCATTCGCTGCCGTCAGAAGCTGGAGAGGCGGGGTCCACCATCGGGCCGGAGAAGAGAGTTGTCGCCAGAGAGGCAGATCGGGCGTTGTCACATCAGATCTCGATTCGTCTAATGAAAGAATCCTCCTTTAATTAATATATTTTTTACTGTGAATTATTTTAAAACGAATATTAAATTAAGTTTCAATTTATTTATTTTTTAATATTTTAATATAACATAATTTATAGAATGATATTAATTTATGTGAATATTTTATTAATTATTGAGAAATATAAATTAAAATAAATCTATGTTATTTTATTATTTAAAAAGTATTAAAGACTTAAAAATATATCATTTTAATAGATTTTTTTTAAAAATAGTTTTTTAGTTTATTTAGGATTAATAATTATAAAATTTACAAGTAGATGGGATATTGAGGTCTAGAGATGTGACTACTCACAAATGCCACTTTGCTAAGCATAAAAATCCCATGACATTGAAGGCTTGATGTACTTATGTACACTACTATGAAGTGAGTAGAAATAATGAGGAAATATAGTTTAATCTCATGTATTTATGTGAAGCATCAAGGTATATGTACAAGTCTTAAGTGAGAATGAAAAAATTTTGTGGGGAAATTTAGGGCTTCGATCCTATTATCAAAGTTGGTCATGGGTGATGCCCAAAACTTTGTGAACAAGGATTCTAATGGGTGAAGTGTCATTCTTATCCTTTGTTACGACCTTGCTCGAAGTAGGTAATAGCCAACATCAAATACCATTGATGGGGTACGAAAGAGGTTCCTTAGAGTGTAGGCCACCCACAAGAGGGTTCCTCGTTTTGGTTCTAGGAATCATAGTCATCTCTCTTATGGTTTCTTTTGGGTAGTTAAGGTTTTTTCTCTTGGTATGAGGTGGAATCACATGATGGATTTATGGTTTTCGTACTTAACCAAAGAGTTCAGCGTTGTTTGGGTGGGAGTTAAAGTTGGATTTTGTCTCAACTAGGAACATCCTCCTCTATATGTCCTTATTCCTATTTGGGGTTCATATTTATCTACTCTATATCTCTCAACAATTAAGAGTTTGGAAGGATAGCATGGGTTGGAATGCTAGTAGGGTAGGGATGGAAGGAAGAGGAAACATAATATTGGGGATTATCAACCCTCCATCTTAGGACACCCAAGTCACTCCTCCAAGGTAGTAAGACAAACATGGGGAGTAAAGGAACATTATCATTTCAAGTGCTTTGCAATGACAAAATAGGAGATGTAGAAGGTAGAGAAATATGTTCAAGGAAAAAGACATAACCTAACTGAATCTCGTTTTCTTGAGGAGAAGGAGATAAAGAGTCAGTAAAGAGACCTAATTTATTCTTGCACACATGAAGCTAAAATTTTCAAGATAGTTGAAACCTAATAAATTGTCAAGAACCTTATCATACAAGCCTTGAAGTACAATATGGAAGAATAAGAAAACATCATCCATACAATTCCAATCTTCAAAGATAAATTTGAAGTGATGTGAAAGGGGCTTTTTGGAATTGAAATATGAGTTTAATAGGGGTAGTCAATCAAAGAAGGAAGACGGCTCAACTAGAACTAAGTCAAACTTGATTATCGAAGAGATGACTTGTAGGCATGACTATTAGCTTATGGAAAAGAAAGGAAGACCAAGAACTCTATGAATGTGTTTATTAAGGACAATTTCCAACCATCATCTACTTGAGCTCTAGTTTGGGTTCCATTAGTTCTTTTATTAGCTTTCCATATTAATATATGTAGTCATAGGAAACTAATCTTGTCAATACGTCTTTTTTGTAAAGCTGCTAATACATAGTATGTTTTGATCCTAACGATACTGAGAGTGGGGGGCAGAGGGGGGGGAGCTTAATTATTGTAGTGCATTCATGACCATCAATTAATAATTTTTTGCATTTTTCATGTACATGAAAATGTATATATCTTTACTAAAGGAAATACATGCATGTACGCTCTGTTCTCACACACAAATAACATATACTATGTTTTCCTTCTTCTGCTTCAATTCAAAATTTATTTGATTATCTGAATCATCAATTAATCACCAACAAAATATATGACATTAGATAACATATGCATAATCAAAACATAAGAGAAACACATAAAATCATCAAGAAAACACCATTAAAAATTTGAACACCAGATATTAGGTGGAACCCTTTCAGGAGAAAAACCATCGAATGTTTTCCTTATTCTTCTTAGATATAATATTTTCATTGCATCATATACAGGCACCTGCCAACATGCAAGCACCAAATTGCAAGATATACAAGCACCCATGCGCTCTAGGCGACAACATGATGGAAGAACCCACTTCCTCAAATATTTAGAGACACCCATATGTTGGAGGCATAAGACTCCAATAAGATGTAGACACCAACCTACTTTGAAGAACCCATTCCCAATTGGCTTTCAAGACACCGATCCATTAGAGGCATTGACCCCAGAATAGTTTCTTAGGAACCCACCTGAAGGAAGTAACAACTCCATAATTTTGAAATATTCTACTTGCTAGAGGCACTAACCCCTTTACCACCTTGGACCTCTATTTCATCAATTTTCAAAATAAGTTCATTAGCATCAAATATACCATCTCTGCAAAAACCTTATATGCTCAGAAACATACACATTATAAAAAATATAAGAATTCTTCCATTAGAAACTATACTTTTTCATCAACAACCAATAACCAATTTGATATCTAAAAACACTTCTTAACTGATTAGAAACATATCATATAGTGTAAACAATATTACGCCCAAATAATAATCATCACAAGACATACAAACATTGCATCAACAATACTCAATAGTCACCAAGAACATAACCCTTACATATTTCATAAATAACAACAATGTTCTCATAATATTATTGTAGGTTTTAACCCTGTACAAAAATTATCTACAAACGAATCTTAAAAATAGAAAATGAACAATAGTGAGAGCATAAAACATAAAACATATATACACAGAGATTTTCCCCTAGATCCCAAATCGGGATGATCAGCTTGATTTTTCATTATATTACTTTTAGTGTTACAACACACATATATACATGCCGAAGCATACATAAACCCCAATCCATTAACCTTGGATTAGAACATAACCGTAGTTCCCTTGACAGGATCTAAAAAATACCAGGGGCCAAAAACCATCATGCCCCATAACCATGTGCAAACCCATGCACAAAACCATGGGCGGGTCTGCCCACCGAAAAATAAGGACCAAAAAAAATTTCCAGGGCGCTGCCCCGGACCCCGAACAGGGGGGGCTGTCACCCCCCTACTACACCTGACGCAACATATAGAGGGGTCTTTCCCCCCCCCCGCGCGTGACTAGCCGTGGAAAGAATATAAAACATACCCAACATTCTCCCACTTGTTGTTTTCTTTCTGCAAGGGGCCACAGGAGAGATGAGTCATTAGCCCAGCTTTGCAACACCCATTGTTTCTCTACACCAAGAGAACTTCTGAGTGCTCACAGACTTCATCAATGCATCTGCAACATTCTTCAAAGTGTCCACCTTTACCAACAATACCCTTTTAGCCACAACCATATATCTCACAAAGGGATATTAAACATCAATGTGCTTTGTCTTTGAATGATAAGCAGGATTCTTAGCCAAGAAAATTGCACTTTGGCTATCACAGTCTATCCTTATAGCTTGTTGCACCAACTCCATACTTGAACACGATCTCTGAAACCAAACTGCTTCCTTACTTGCATGAGTGGCTACCATGTATTCTACCTCTGTAGTTGAAAGAGCCACTACATACTGTCTTTTACTCATCCAACTGATTGCACCTCCAAATAGGCTAAACACATACCCACTTGTAGATCTTCTTTGGTCCAGATCTCTAGCCCAGTTTGCATCAAAAAAACCATGAATGTCCAACACTCTTTCCAATATTGGTCTTCCTTGGTAGCACAAGCCATAATCACTAGTGCCACGTAAATATCTGAAAACCTGCTTCACTGCTCTCCAATGCTCCTTCCCTGGCTTTTACATAAACCTGCTCAATACTCCCAATTCATGTGCAATGTCTGGTCTAGTACAGACCATTGCATACATCAAGCTACCCACTGCACTTGCATATGGAACACAAGACATATCCTCCTCTTCTTCTTGTGTCTTGGGACACTTTTCAACAGACAACTTTGTACCTACAGGAATCAGAACATTCACCAGTTTACTATCCTGCATATTGAACCTCTGTAATATAGTCTCAACATACTTCCTTTGGTTTAACCAGAGCTTCCTCTTTGCCTGATCTCTCTTAATTTCCATGCCCAAAATATAGTTTGCAGCACCAAGGTCCTTCATGTTGAATTTGGAGAACAGTTGGGTCTTCAAATCTTGGATAATTTCTTTGTCATTTCCAATCAACAACATATCATCCACATACAAGACAAAATAAATAAGACGGTCACCAATTAATTTAAAATAAACAAAGTGATCCTCCTTGCTTGTGGTGAAGCCAAGTCCCCGTGTATAGGTATCAAATTTCTGATACCACATCCTTGATGACTGTTTTAACCCATACAAAGACTTCTTTAACCTACATACCAGTTCTTTCTTACCCTTCACCATAAAGACTTCTGGTTGTTTCATGTAGATCTCCTCTTCCAGATCCTCGTGAAGAAATTTTGTCTTCACATCCATCTATTCTACCTCAAAATCAAATGCAACAACAACAGATAAAAGTAATCTAATAGAAGTAACTTTGGCAACAGGAGAAAAAATATCACCAAAATTAATTCCCGGCACCTAGGAATAACCTTTTTCTACCAACCTAGCTTTGTATTTCTCCACTTTGCCTTCTACATTCATCTTCTTCTTAAACACCCATTTTCTCTCGATGGGCTTCCTTCCAGCCGAAAACTCCACCAGATCCCATGCCTCATTTTTATGCAAGGATGCCATTTCATCAACCATGGCCTCCTTCCAGAGTTTTCCATCCTCTGAATCTATGGCCTCCCTAATGTTTCTAGGATCATCATCAGTTATAGTTAAAGAAAAATTTGAACAGAAAGCAGATGGACTATACCTTTTTGGTTGTCTTCTTTCCCGAACTGATCTTCTCACAGCTAGAGTTTGTGGCTCTTCCTCTTCCGAGTCTTCTTCTCTTGTAGAGTCTGATTCATCCTCCTTAGCTGAAACTTTATCTTTTCAAGTTCCTTTGGTAGGACTTCATGTTTAACAACATCTTTCACCTCTCTAAACACCACATCTCAGTTGTACACAACCTTCCTTGTTTCTGGGTTCCAAAGTTTGTAACCCTTTAAACCATGCTTATACCCAATAAATATGCACCTTTCAGATTTAGTATCCAATTTTCTCCTTTTCTCTTTTGGAACATGTACATATGCATAACATCCAAATACGTGAAAGAGAGGGTTTCTTACCAGTCTATACCTCATGTGGAGTCTTATCCTCCAACGCTGATGAAGGTGATCTATTAACCAAGTAACATGTAGTCTCCACTGCCTCTGCCCATAATTCTTGTCCTAACCCAGTACCATTGAGCATGCTTCTTGCCTTTTCCATTAGCGTTCTATTCATTCTTTCTGCAACTCCATTTTTCTGAGGTGCGTATGGAGTAGTCTTCTGCCATGCTATACCACACCTCTTACAGAACTCTTCAAATTCCTTCTTGCAGAACTCCCCACCATTATCTGTCCTTAGAACCTTTATCTTCTTCTATGTCTAGTTTTCCACCAGAGCCTTAAATTCTTTAAATCTGTCAAAGACTTCAGATTTCTTCCTCAAGAAATATATCCATGTATTCCTTGAGAAGTCATCAATGAGTGAAACATAGTACATAGACTTACCCAGTGATGGAATCGACACAGGTCCAAACACATCACTGTGCACAAGCTCTAATATCTTATTCGCCCTCTTAGCACTAGAAGGAAAACTCACCCGATTCTGCTTCCCATATATGCAATGTTCATAGAAATCAAAATCGAGAGAGATACTAGACATAGCTTCTACCATACCATTTCCATGCAGTATTCGAAGGCCCTTCTCTCCAATATGTCTTGATGCCATAGCATGGTCTTTTCTCCAGAGACCGCTAGGATTTCCACTCCACTTTCGGGAACCACATAACTGTTGCACCCATCAATAACAGTGTTACCCTGAAGCTTGTACATAGTTCCAATCCGAACTCCTCGCATTAATACCAGTGCTCCCCGAACCATCTTATAGGTATATTTCTTGAACACTGTTTTTACACCTGCATCATCCATCTTTCTTACAAAAATTAGATTTCTGGCCAATGCAGGAATGTGCAGAACACCATGAAGTGTTCTAATCCTTTCACCTTGCAGCTTTAGCTTGACTTTTCCACGTCCGATGATTCTGGCCTTCCTATCATCACCTAAGAAGACATCACCACCATCATATTTCTCATACTGCAGAACCACTCCCTATGGGGAGTGAAGTGAAAGGATTCACCCGAGTCAATCAACCATGACTCATAATCTACATGTGTATTTGAAGAAGAAGCCAAATACACACCCCCACCTTCATCTAAGGTGGTTTTTGCCTCTGTAGAAGGAGCATCATCAGATCCATTTCCTTTCTCACGAGCTTTAGATCTGCAGTCCTTTTTGTAGTGCCCTTCCTTTCTGCATTTCCAGCAAACCTTTACAAACTTTCTGGGAGATTTAGATCTCCCTCTAGATTTAGATCACCCACTCGAAACCTTATTCTTGTTTCTATTTTGGGACCTTCCTCGTACAGATAAGGCATATCCATTCTGACCCTCCATATTTCTTCATCTCATTTCCTCTGACAGCAAGGCTGAGACAATGTCATCAAAATTCAAGGTAGTTGTATTGCTACCTATTGCAATAACCAGACTGTCCCACGAGTCTGGTAGAGAACACAACAAACTAATGCAATTATCTTCATCTGAGATTTGAATATCAATAGATGACAGTTGACTTACCACAGTATTGAAAGCATTCAGATGCTCTGTCACTGAGTTTCCATCCTTCATCATCAGGTTATACAACTTTTTTCATAGGAATAATTTATTCACTAGAGACTTAGATTGGTACAAATTCCCTAGCTTGTCCCATAAGGTATTTGCCATAGCTTCCCTAGATATATTCAACAATACTGAATCTAAGACACACAACCGTATTGTGCTCTTTTCCTTCCGATCCAAATTCTTCGAGTCTTCATATAACATTTCAGTTGGTTTAGCACCCGGATCTACTGCGATCCACTGATCTTTATCCACCAGCAGATCCTCCATCTTGAGCTTCCACAACTTAAAACTCTAACCATTAAATTTCTCGATCTTTATCTTAATGCGGCTTTCCATATTCTTTCACCATAAGCATCGATCCCGTAGATCTCCCACAGAATAGGGTCTACCTTAGGCCCGAGCAAAAAACCCCTTAGTAGCAAAAGCGTCCTCTTGAATTTGAAACTGCTCTGATACGAAATGTAGGTTTTAACCTTGTACATAAATTATCTGTAAACGAATCTTAAAAACAAAAAATAAACAATAGTGAGAGCATAAAACATAAAAAAAATATACATAGATATTTTCCCCTGGATCCCAAATCTGGACGACCAACTTGATTTTTCATTATATTCCTTTTAGTGTTACAACACATATATACATGTTGAAGCATAATAAACCCCAATCCATTAACCCTGTATTAGAACATAACCGTAGTTCCCTTGACTGGATCTACAAAATACCAGGGGCCAAAAACCATCATGCCCCAAAACCATGTGCAAACCCATGCACAAAACCATGGGCGGGTTCGCCCACCGAAAAATAAGGACCAAATTTTTTTTCTCGGGGTGCTGCCCTGGAACCCGAACAGGGGAGCTGCCGCCCCCCCTGTGACCCCCCTGCTGCACCCGACACAACATACAAAGGGGTCTTTCGCCCCCCCTGTGACCCCCCCCCCCCTTCGCATGACTAACCGTGGAAATAATATATCACATACACAACAATTATATCATTGATCAATAAATATGTATTACTTTTTTCCCTCTCAAGCATTCATTCAAAATTTTTCCTCAAGATGGATCCCTTTTGAGATTCGAAACGTCGACAAAGTTCTCTTAACACTATGGATAATCTGAATCCCTCTTCTTCAATGTATTACTTGTATTAATATCTTGGTATTTATAGCATTATATTAGCTACAAACCCTAGCATACTCTATTGTGCATAATTCTTTGGCATACCTTGCAATCAACATGTGTAAGTTAAGAAAATATTGAGGACCAACATCAACTTATTTTTGCAATGGAAACTTCATCAATATTCAACCAATTATAACCCTCACAACCTATTGTCAACACATCATTAGTAGAAATACTCAACAAAATACATAATATTTGTCATTGTCAATTCTTATCAAGACAAGTCAATGCACTTCAATAAGTCTATGAGCTCACTCAACTATGTAGATATAAACCATGTAATACTGTCTTGGAAAATATGAAAATTACAAGTTCAAAAATTAATTCTAACACTTCTCTTTAATCTCTTAGGTCAACAACTCTGATCTACAATCAACACTCTCTAAGCTATAATCAAAATTCCATTAAACCCTAGACACAACATCATATTGAACACAAGGATTTCTAGCTTCTAATTAGCTATGTGATTTATCATCAATCAAGCTTTGAAGGACCTAATCTTCTTAACAAATACCAACATAATATTTGATCAATAGTATATAATTACCAACAAATCCCTTTGTCCACATAAGAAACTAGTCTGAGAAATGTAGTGCTTAGCCAATACATCAAAAACTTCTCAGAAGACATAGTCATCAACATCAAAGTATAATCAACAATAGTATCATTCATCATTAGTAATATCGAAATATAAAATTAGTCAATACTCAATATAATAATCTCATTTCATCCTAAACATCATGACAATTTTGTCTCTGTAACACCAACCCTAGCAGTGACAACCAAACATTTTGAGTATAACAAAACCTAGTCATCAACACATCACTCTAGTAGGCACAAGAAACATCAAATTCTTCAACAACATATGGCACCTATGTAATAATTTCCCTCCAATTTTAGTAGAATTATTAAAACTTGTTTAAAGGTTATATATTCAGTACTAACAACAATGCATACAAAGAGTAAACTCCGCAATCAACACTCTCTTCTCATGATTTAGTAATGCATTCCTACACTTCACTTGGTCATCATTATACACAGTTTGTACTAGAATAACACAACATTTGAGACTTACTCTATTCTTAAATAGATTACACCCTCATCCAATGCATTGACGCCATCTACCATTGATCACACACACTAGTTACTAGGTTTTTTGTCGTGGTAATGTACAGGGGTTATCACTTTCTTCAAATCACACACTAGATTTCTAACAATTGTGTACTAGACAACTCAGGCACTAGATCCAAAACCATAACATGATTTACGCTACATGTAGGAAACCTTTTGACAAAATCATTCTACAATAACATTCTATCAAACAGTGCACTACGAACCATATGCTATAAGTATATTCATCCAACTATAGAATCCACATTCTCTTAGTTTAACTTAATCCATCATTTAACCAAAATAAATTGTCCCTTTGACTGTAAGAGACAAAATAACGACTCACACGAACCTAAGTATGAAGCACCAATAATTGAGTGACTCCATTGAAACCATAAACCATATCGATTTAATATCACTCATATTTGATCATAAACTCCATGCTCATTCCATATCAGAATGTGCATCAACATGAGATACAACTTACAATCGATCTTTAGAATTTTTGGTAGATACATCGGCCTTAGATAAATACACCAAATGTTGATCCATGATGGTTTATATAACTATAAATCCATTTGACCAAATCAGTTTTGTTGGTGAAACACCATGGAATTTTACCATTGAAAATTTTATGGTACATGCTCGTAGTTTTTTCTTTTGTGAACACTATATCATATATGTGTTTTTAATTTAGGAAATCCATGTATATACATGGGTTTTTCACTAATGAACAATGTATAGATTGTAAATTCAGGAAATTTATAAATAGCTCCACCCTGATCATTTCTCCAAACACACATGCATCCAATATTATTAATAGAGGCACGCTAATACTACCAGAACTCAGAGATCAACTACAACCTTCATTTTTGACATCAATTTCATCATAAGAAAACTCTATTGTTGACATCAATGGAAACACAATGCTGCTAACAATCTCCCCCTTTGGAATTAGTGGCAACACCACAATCAAATCACCAACTAGTTTCACTCTCTATTACTTGGTTTCACTCTCCCCTTTTGACATCAATGGTAAAGGGTATCCAAACCTATCTGAGTATTAGGCCGACCAAGGCTCACTAAGGAAACATTTAACTATAACAATTAGCTTAATACATCTTCAAATCCATACATTAAAAAACAACAAATCTTCTGTTGTGCACTCTTACGACTCCTCCAAACAATGTGACATGAATGTAAACCATCCTGATAATGATATTTTTGTAAAAGTTGGCAATGATTATATATGCTTCCCTAAGCATATGCCATGTTTGTTCACAACCATTATCAAATATCTGAGGTTGTTGTTCAATGAAACACTTGACTGATTATACCTTCTTTGCTCCTCCTAACACAACATACCACTACTAATTGATAAAAAAATGAAAGTACAAGGCTAAACCATAAATAATGGTAATACAATGCTAAACTAATTGGTATTTACATTCAAATATGCATACAAACACCTTCCACTAATATGAAATCCAATGAATCATGATGCAAACTTAGACTATCAGTGCCTAGGATACTCTCCCCCTAAAGGGGTTCACACTTTATGACTGTTGCCTAATAAATTTTCTATTTCTCTTCTTCATCCCTCTTGCAATAATCAAGAAGCTACTCCTACAAAACCAATGCTACCACCCAACATATTAATAGTATACATTATCATATATGGTTGAAAAAATTGACTCTTTTCTATGCATGACTGATCACAACATGTACATTTGTTACAATAAAGGAGGACGGGTCAACTAGAACTAACTATAACTTGATTATCATAGAGATGATTTGCAGGAATGACTATTAGCTTAGGGAAAAGAAAGGAAGACCAAGAACTCTATAAATGTGTTTATGAAGGAGAATTCTCAACCATCATCTACTTGAGCTCTAGTTTTGGTTCCATTAGTTCTTTTATTAGCTTTCCATATTAATATATGTAGTCATAGGGAACTAATTTTGTCAATACTTCTTTTTTGTAAAATTGCTAATGCATAATATGTTTGGATCCTAACTATACTAAGAGTGGGGGGTATAGGGGGTGCTTAATCATTGTAGTGCGTTCATGGCCATCAATTAATACCTTTTTACATTTTTCATGTACATAAAAAATTATATATCTTTACTAAGGGAAATACATGTATGTACGCTCCGTTGTCACACTCAAATAACATATACTATGTTTCCCTTCTTCTGTTTCAACTCAAAATTTATTTAATTATCTGAATCATCAATTAATCACCAAAAAAATATATAACATCAGATAACATATGGATAATCAAAACATAAGAGCAACACATAGAATCATCAATAAAACACCATTTAACATTTGAACACGAGATATTAAGTGGAACCCTTTCAGGAGAAAAACCATCAAATGTTTTCCTTCTTCTTCTTAGATATATTTTTTTCCTTACATCATATACAGGCACCCACCAACATGCAAGCACCAACTTGCAAGATATACAAGCACCCATTAGCTCCAGGCTACAACATGATGGAAGAACCCACTTCCTCAAATATTTAGAGACACCCATATGTTGGACACATAAGACTCAAATAAGATTTAGATACCAACCTACTTGGAAGAACCCATTCCCAACTAGTTTTAAGACACTGACCCCTTAGAGGCACTGACCCCCAAATATTTTCTTAGGAATCCACCTGAAGGAAGTAAAAACTCCTTAATTTTTGAAATCTTCTACTTGCTAGAGGCATTGACCCATTAACCACCTTGGACCTCTATTTCATCAATTTTCAAACTAAATCCATTATCATCGACTATACCTTCTCTGCATGAAACCTTATATGCTCAACAATGTACATATTATCAAGAATATAACAGTTCTTCAATTAGCAACGATAATTTTTAATAAACAAATAATAACTAATTTGATATCTACAAACCTTGCTTAACTCATTAGAAAAATATCATATAGTGTAAATAATTTTACTCCCAAATAATATTCATCACAAGCCATACATATATTTCATAAAAAATACTCAATACTCACCAACAACACAACCCTTACATATTTCATCAATAACAACAATTTTCTCACTATATTTCATCATTGATGAGTAAATATGTATTACTTGTTTCCTTCTCAAGCATTCATTCAAAATTTTTCCTGAATATGGATCCCTGTTGGGATTTGAAACGTCGACAAAGTGTTGTTAACACCGTGGATAATTTGAATTTCTCTTCTTCAATGTATTACTTGTATCAATATCTTGGTGTTTGTAGTACGATATTAGGTACAAAACCTAGCATACTCTATCGTTCATACTTCTCTGGCATACCTTGCAATCAACATGTGTAAGTTAAGCTAATCAGGGGCACCAACATCAACTTGTTTCTGCGATGGAAACTTCATCAATATTCAGCCAAGTATAACCCTCGCAACCTATGGTAAACACATAATTAGTAGAAATACTCAACAAAATACATAATATTTTTCATCATCAATTCTTATCAAGACTAGTCAATGCACTTCAACAAGTCTATGGGCTCACTCAACCATGTAGATGTAAATCCTATAATACTATGTCTTGGAAAATATGTAGATTACAAGTTCAAAAATTATTTCTAACACTTATCATTAATATATTTGGTCAACAACCCTGATCTACAATCAACACTCTTTGAGTTATAATCAAAATTCCATTAAACCCTAGACACAACATAAAATTGAACACAAGGATTTCTAGCTTCTAATTATCTATGTGATTTATCACCAATAAAGCTTCGACAGACCTAATATTCTTAACAAATACCAACATAATCTTTAATCAATAGTATATAATTACCAACAAAATCCCTTTCTCATCATAAGAAACTATTCTGAGAAATGTAGTGCTTAGCCAATACATCAAAAGCTTCTCAGAAGACATAGTCATCAACATCAAAGTATCATTCATCATTAGTAATATTGAAATGCAACATTAACCCATTCTCAATATGATAATCTCATTACATCCTAAAAATCATGATAATTTGTCTCTGTAACACCAACCCTAGCAGTTGTAAGCAAACATTTTGAGTATAACAAAACCTAGTCATCAACGTATCACAATAGTAGCCACAAGAAACTTCTAATTCTTCAACAACATATGGCACTTATGCAATAAATGCCTTGAAATTTTAGTAGAAGTAATAAAACTTTGTTAAAGGTTATATATTCAGTACTAACAACAATGCATACAATGAGTAAACTTTGCAATCAACACACTCGTTTCTCACAATTTAGGAATGCATTCCTACACTTCACTTGGTCATGATTATACACAGGTTGTACCAGCAGAAAAAAAAAATTTGAGACTTACTCTATTCTTAAATCGATTACACCCTTATCCCATGCATTGACGCCATCTAACATTGATCACACACACTCGTTAGTATGGTTTTTTTTTTTTTGGGTAATGTACAAGGGTTATCACATTCTTCAAATCACACACTAGATTACTAAAAATTGTGCACCACACAACTCAGGAACCAGATCCAAAACCATCACATCATTTAGACAACATGCATGAGCTAATTACGTGCAAGAAATTTTTTGACAAAATCATTCTACAATTACATTCTAACAAACAATGCACTACAAACCACATCCTAGAAGTGTATTCACCCAACTATAGAATGCACATTATCTTATGTTAATAAACGATCATGGAACCAAAATAAATTCTCCCTTTGACTATAAGAGACAAAATAATGGTTAACACAAACTTAAGTATGAAGCACCAATGATTGAGTGAGTCTATTGTAACCATATACTAGATTGAGTTAATATCACTCATATATGATCATAAACTCCATGCTCATTCCAGATCAGAATGCGTATCAACATGCGATACAACTCACAATCGATCTCAAGAATTTTTGCTAGATACATCGGCCCTAGCTCAATACACCAAATTTTGATCCCTGGTAGTTTATATAAATATCAATCCATTTGAACAAATCAAGTTGGTTGGTGAAACACCATGGCATCTTAGCATGGAAAATTTTACGGTACATGCTCATAGTTTTTTCTGTTGTGAACACTAGATCATATATGTTTTTTTCCTTAAGGAAATCCACATATATAGATGAGTTTTTCACTAATGAAGAGTGTATATATTGTAAATTCAGGAAATTTGTAAATAGATCCAACCTAATCATGTATCCAAACACACATGCATCCAAAATTATTAATAGAGGCACGTCAGTAATACCAGAACTCAGATATCAACCACAACCTTCATTTATGTCAGCATCAATGAACTATATTGTTGACATCAATGGCAACACAATACTAGCAGAAAACTCTCCCTTTGGAATTAGTGGCAACACCACAATCACATCACCGGCTGGTTTCACTCTCCACTACATGGTTTGACTCTCCCATTTGACATCAATGTTAAAGGGTATCCAAACCTATCTAAGTATTAGGTCGACTAAGGCTCACTAAGGAAACATTTAACTATTTCAATTATATCAATACGTCTGCAAAGCCATACATTAAACAACAACAAATCTTCTGTTGCTCACTCTTACGACTCCTGCAAACAATGTGACATCAATGTCAACCATCCCAATAATGATATTTTTGTAAAATTTGGCAATGATTATATATGTTACCCTACGCATATGCCATGGTTGTTCAAAACCATTATCAACTCTCCAATGTTTTTGTTCAATGAAACACTTGATTCATTATACCTTATTTACTCCTCCTAATGCAACATAAAAAATAATTGGTAATACATGGATAAAGTAATTGGTCTTTACATTCGAAGATGCATACAAGAACCTTTTACCAATATGAAATACAATGAATCATAATGCAAACTTAGACTATCAATTCCCATGATACCCTTCCCCTAAAGGGGTTCACTCTGTCAGACCAGGAGGTAACTCCGCAAAACTCAATGTGTATTAGATGGAGATTGTGTGTGTACTTATACATGGAGGTGAGGCTATTTGGATTCACTTCCCAATGACTCTTGGCCTTCATTATTTACTAAATTACAATAATATACAATCTCACCCAACCCCTTAGGATTAGGTGTCAACATTCCCCCCTTTAATATGAAGGGATGTTGGTGAGTCCAAGCATCGTTCTGAACTTTTCAAACTTTTCTCTTCCAAGTGTTTTGGTGAAGATGTCTGCGGTCTGCTCATTTGTGGAACAATTATGTAGATGGATGGTTTTGGCCTAAACATGATGTTGAATCAAATGGTATTTTGTATTGATGTGCTTTGTTTAATCATGGAACTTCGGGCTCTTGGCCAAATTTATTGCAAAAGTGTTGTCGATCATGAGTGGTGTTGAATGCATTTTTTTCATCTGCAAATATTCTAGGATTTTCCTGAGCCACGCAATTTCCTTTGTTTCTTCAGCTACTACCACATATTCTGCCTCAGTTGTGGAATCTGCTGGAACTGACTATTTGCATGATATCCATGAGACAACTCCTGATCCAAGACTTATGGTATAACCTGAAGTAGAAACCCTAGTTTCTTTGTCCCCATCAAAGTCTGAATCAGAGTATCTAATCAAGCTGAAATCACCTACCTCTGTATATTTGAGTCCAAAGTCTTGACTCCCCTTCAAGTACTTTAGAAATAGTTTTGCAGCAGACCAATGTCCTTCACAAGGTTTTTGCATAAACCTGGAGAGGATTCCAATATCAAATGAGATGTCTGGTCTGGTGGTAGTCAGGTAGATAAGACTTCCTACAAGCTGTCTATACTTCATTGCATCCTCGAATTCCTTCCCTTCAATGGATGTGAGGTTCAAGTTTTGTTCCATTGGAGTGGTTAAGGGATTGCATTCATCCATTCCAAACTTATTCAAAAGATCTCCAATGTACTTCTTTTGAGAAAGAAATATAAATTTAGGATGTTGAGTTACTTCAATACTCAGAAATTAATGAACATAACCCAAATCAGTCATTTCAAAACCTTTCTTTAGTTCTTTATTTATGGATTCAATATAACTCTCATTGTTCCCTGTCATCAAAAGATCATCTACATACACCACAAGATATACAACTATTTTTCCAACTTTCTTAACAAACAAAGTTGCATCATCAAGATCAAAATGTTTGAAGTCAAGTTTCAGAATATGCTCAATTAATTTCTCATACCAGGCTCATGGTGCTTTCTTGAGGCCATACAAGGATTTTATAAGCTTGCATACTTTGTGTTCGTGGCCCTTCACAACAAATCCTTCTGGATGGGACATAAAAACTTTCTCCTTTAGATCTCCATTGAAAAAGGTGGTTTTTATGTCCATCTGATGGAATTTCCATCCCTTCTGAGCTACTAGGGAAAAGAGAGTCTGGATGGTGGCCCATTTTGCTGTGGGAGAAAATTTTTCTTCATAATCGACCCCTTCTTTCTGTGCAAAACCTTTTGCCACAAGCCTATATTTGTGCTTGTCATGTGAGCCATCTGCTTTGTAATTGTTCTTGTAGACCCACTTATAGCCAATTGGTTTGGTTCCCAAAGGAGGATCAACCAACTTCCAAGTGCCATTCTTTATCAAGGCATCATACTCCTTTTGCATCGCTTCATTCTATTCATCATGAGAAGTGGCTTATTTGAATGAAGTTGGTTCATGATCTGTAAACAAAATCAATTCACAGTTATAAGCAATATCCATATCAACCGGTGAATCAGAATTATCTACATCACCTTCATTTTGTCTAGTGGAACTTCTTGTTCCTGTCTTTCCAACCTCATCGAGACAAAAATTTTCTAGTGTCTTTGTCAGCCATTTGGGGGGACCTTTCTGAGATGGCCCAAGCTGCTCATTTGACTGAGCTGGAATTAAATCAAGATTCAATCTCTCAATTCTATCAATCACATCGTTCAAGGTGTCATCCATGGTTGGTTCTTCATGTGGGGGAGAGAGCGCTTCGGGAAATGATTCCACATATTGCTTTTGTATAGGAATCCCCCCTTCAAGATGTGGAATCTCATTATCAAATTCTTGAAAATAATTTTCATGTTTGAATCTATCCAGGCGATCAAGTTGCCGCTCAACAACATTGTCACTCTTGGAAGATTCAAGGAATATGACATCTCTTACTATTACAAATTTCTTATTGACTTCATCATAGAGACGATATCCTTTGGAGGTATTGGAATACCCCAAGAAGATACATTTTCAACTTCTAGCACCAAGTTTATTCCTTTGTACCTTAGGTATCAAAGCATAAAAGGTGGAACCGAAGATCCTGAAATGCTTTACCGAAGGAATGTGGCCATGCCACATTTCATAAGGAGTTTTGTTTCTGATTGAATTTGAAGGACACCTATTCTTTATTTATACAACACATAGAACTGCATCAGCCCAAAACATCAATTTTACATTCTTAAAAAACATCATGGAGAAAACCATATTTAAAATTTCCCTGTTCATTCTTTCAGCTACACCATTTTGTTGGGGATTATAGGGCGCATTTTTTTGATGTATGATCCCATGTTGACGAAGATAATTTTCAAATTCATTTGAAGTGTATTACTTTCCATTATCAGTACGTAAAGAGCCATTATGAGTTTGTGCATCATTTTCAATCCATGCATCAAAATTCTTGAATGTTTGAAAAGCATCACACTTGTTTTTCAATAAGTAAACTCAACACATTTTGGTGTAATCATCAATAAATGTCATCATATATTTATTTCCATTTGTAGAAGAAACGGGCATAGGGCCACATAAATATGAATGAATAAGCTCAAGTTTTCTATGTGCTCTGGAATGTGACTCATGAAATGGTTGTTTGCTATGCTTTCCTAGAATACAAGCATCACATTGCTTAAGTTTCTTAGGAATTGTAGCTAGTCCATCAACACCATTTTTATTCAACAATTGAAGGTTGTCATAGTTTAAGTGTCCAAATCTAGCATGCCATAAAAGACTTGATGGGAATGTACCTTCATCATGATGTAAATTGAATGTAAAGTTTTGTGCATGAGCAGAGGAACCTTGCAGCTTCAATAGTCTTCCTTCTTCTATTCCCTCCATTACAAGTGAGTGATCTGATGCTTTTCTGACCTCAACCCTGCCATCAAACATGTGAATGGAGTGTTTTTTCTGGCAGATGTGAACCAAGGACAAAAATTTTCTCCTCAACTAAGGGAGTTATAGAACCTCATGTAGAAGATGATCTGGAAGACCAGGCAACTTAAGCCTGATTATGCCAAGCCCTGATGGCTTGAGTTTGGATTTATCAGCGAAGTATACTGCTCCATCAACTTTGTCAGTAAATTCTTCAAAAAAATCTTTTCTAAATGTCACGTGACATGTTGATCCTGAATCTAGCAGCGAATCATTTCTCCAAGAAGTAAATGAAACATCAAACAAGTCTTCAGTTACTCCATTGTTACAATGTGCTACAACATAATGAGCGGATTTAGGTGATTTACCTTTGTCTTTTTCATGAGCTTTACCTTTTTCTTGATTTATTTGCTGCTCAATTTTATCCCAAGGCAGCTTACATGTAGATGCATCATGCCAGTCTTAATTGTAGCGTATGCAATGAAGATCAGATCTTTCAGTTTGAGTTTGTCTTCCCCCCCTTCCTCTGAAATTTCTTCTTCCTCTTCCTCTTTGGCCACCTCTTCCTCTGGAGGAATTTGGAGCATGAATCTGCTCTCTATGTGCAAAACATACAACCTCTTCAGAAGACATAGGGGTTGTCAACTTTCCAAAAGCTTTCTCTCTTTCTGCAAACTTTTTCTCAAGAGAATCAAAGGTGATTTTCACAAGGTTTCCACTTGCTTGCAATGAATTAAGATAATGTGAGTAAGTCGGATACAATGCCTTAACATATGCTATGAGAGATATATCAACTTCTTCACCAGTGTTATTAATGTCATGCATTATAGATCTTACTTTTGAAGCTAAAGCAAGAGGGTCATCATTCTTCAATTCAGGACTGAACAACTTAATCATTAATTGAACAATTTCAAGTTCGGAATGTGAGTCATGGAGTTATTTTAGCTTGATCAAGGCTTCATAGGAATTTTAAAATGGTGTAATAAGGTGCCTCACGTCTTCATTTACATAATCTGCAATCAAGGCATAGGCCTTGCAGTTCTTGTTTTCACAAATGGCGATCTCCTTGTCTGAAGTGGGCTTTGTTGGTGGAAGGTCTGCTTCTCCTTCACAAATTCCTCTCCACAACTCATTAAAAATGAGAGTGTGTTTGATTTTACAAGACCATTCAGAATAGTTCTCCTTGCTGGAGAGAACAACTCCTACAATAGATATGAGAGAATGCATTCTTTTGAAGAAAAAACTACTTTTCTGTCCCGATAAAATCTCAATTCTGGTTTCAATTCTGCATTTTTTTTTTGTAAACAATTTGGGGAAAAACAACAGAGGTATTATCTCAATGAGGTATTTTCTAGGGGAGGTGATTTCTGGGGGAGGTGTTTTCTAGGGGAGGTGTTTTCTGGGGAAGGTGATTACTGGGGAAGGTATTTTCTGGGGAAGGTGATTACTAGGCGAGGTGATTTCTGGGGGAGGCCAACCTGTAAAAAAAAAAATTTAAAAATAAGAGGCCGAAATAAAAAGGGAATGTAGAGAATCTGCGTGGGTGGGGAGGGAGGGCCAAGTGGCCGTGAGAGGGGAGCGGAGGGCCGAGCGAGGGGGATGGGAAGAGTGGCTGTGAGGGTTGAGGGGGCGGGTGGGGAGAGCTGGCGTGAGTAGAGAGGGAGTGCAGGTGAGGGGGATGGGGAGAGCTAGTGAGGGGGTGGGGGAGAGATGGTGAGGGAGGGTTGAGGAGAACTGGAGAGGGAGGGAGGATGTGAGCATGGATGGGTGAGAGCGGGTGAGGGAGGGCGGGGGAGAGCGAGTGTGAGCAGGGATGGGTGGAGTGGGTGAGGGGGATGGGGGGGGTGAGTGAGGGGGATCGGTGAGAGCAGGTGAGGGAGGGCGGGGGAAAGTGAGTGTGAGCAGGGATGGGGGGGGCGGGTGAGGGGGATGGGTGAGAGCGGGTGAGGGACGACGGGGGAGAGAGCGGGGTGGGGGAGAGATACTGAGGGAGGGAGGATGTGAGCATGGATGGGGGGAGCGGGTGAGGAGGATGGGTGAGAGTGGGTGAGGGGGATGGGTTGGGTGCTGTGAGAGAGCAGGGAGATGGGGCCAAGAGGTCGAGAGTGACTACGAGGGAGCGGGTGTGGAAGGGAGGTGAGCGTGAGCGTGAGGGAGAGAAAAAAAATATTTTTCACAGTAAAATTAATTTGAATGTGCACAGAACTGTAAAAATTACAGTAAAAATGTGGTAGAATTTGTAGTAAAAAGAAACTCGGAATTTTCTAGAATTGTAGAATGGCAGGAGTAGTAAAATAGAAAACTGAATGCACAATGACAGTCTGCAAAAATGCAAAACATGAGGGAGTTACACCAATGACAAGAATACCAAAAATGGGACTAGTTTTGATACCATGTCAAACCAGGAGGTAACTCCGCAAAACTCAATGTGTATTAGATGGAGATTGTGTGTGTACTTATACATGGAGGTGAGGCTATTGGGATTCACTTCCCAATGAATCTTGGCCTTCCTTATTTACTAAATTACATTAATATACAATCTCACCCAACCCCTTAGGATTAGGTGTCAACACACTCTTTATGACCATTGCCCAATAAATTTTCTATTGCTCTTCTTCATCCCTCTTGCAATAATCAAGGAGCTACTCCTACCAAAACAATGCTACCACCCAGCATATTAATAGTATGCATTATCATACATGGTTGAAAAAAGTGACTCTCTTTTATGCATGATTGATCACAACATGTACATTTGTTACAATAAAGGAGGACGGGTCAACTAGAACTAACTATAGCTTGATTATCATAGAGATGATTTGCAGGAATGACTATTAGCTTAGGGAAAAGAAAGGAAGACCAAGAACTCTATAAATGTGTGTATGAAGGAGAATTCTCAACCATCATCTACTTGAGCTCTAGTTTTGGTTCCATTAGTTCTTTTATTAGCTTTCCATATTAATATATGCAGTCATAGGGAACTAATTTTTTCAACACTTTTTTTTTGTGAAATTTCTAATGCATAGTATGTTTGGATCCTAACTATACTGGGAGTGGGGGGTGGAACGGGGGCTTAATCATTGTAGTGTATTCATGGCCATCAATTAATATTTTTTTACATTTTTCATGTACATGAAAATGTATATATATTTACTAAGGGAAATACATGTGTGTATGCTCCGTTCTCACACACAAATAGCATATACTATCTTTTTCTTCTTCTGCTTCAATTTAAAATTTATCTGATTATTTGAATCATCAATTAATCACCAAAAAATTATATAACATCAGATAACATATGCATAGTCAAAACATAAGAGCAACACATGGAATCCTCAATAAAACACCATTAAAAATTTGAACACCAGATATTAGGTGGAACCCTTTTAGGAGAAAAACCATAGAATATTTTCCTTCTTCTTCTGAGACACAATCTTTTCATTGCATCATATACAGGCACCCACCAACATGCAAGCACCAACTTGCAAGATATACAAGCACCCATTTGCTCCAGGCTAAAACATGATGGAAGTACCCTCATTCTCAAATATTTAGAGACACCCATATGTTGGAGGCATAATAATCCAATAATATGTAGACACCAACCTACTTGGAAGAATCCATTCCCAACTTTCTTTGAAGACACTGATCTATTAGAGGCACTGACCCCCAAATAGTTTCTTAGGAACCCACCTGAAGGAAGTAACAACTCCTTAATTTTGAATTATTCTACTGGCTAGAGGCACTGACCCCTTAACCACCTTGGACCTCTATTTCATGAATTTTCAAACTAAATCCATTATCATCAACTATACCATCTCTTGAAACCTTATTAGCTCAACAACATACACATTATCAACGATATAAGAATTCTTCCATTAGCAACTATACTTTTTCATCAAAAATAATAACCAATTTGATATCTACAAACCGTGCTTAACTCATTATAAATATATCATATAGTGTAAACAATATTATGCCCAAGTAATATTCATCACAGGCCATACTTACATTGCACAAACAATACTCAATAGTCGACGAAAACATAGCCCTTACATATTTCATCAATAACAAAAATGTTCTCACTATATTATATCTTTGATCAATAAATATGCATTACTTGTTTCCCTCTCAAGAATTCATTCAAAATAAGTCCTTAAGATGGATCCCCATTGGGATTCGAAACGTCGACAAAGTTCTGTTAATACTGTGTATAATCAAGGAAAATTTTAGGGGCTAATATTCGCAGGTGGGCTAATTTTCCATGCTTTTTCCAAAAAAAAGGTTCACCAATTCCCATTTTTTTTAAAAATGATTCACCCAAATTTTATAGTATACAAATATTTTACCCTAAAAATCACCAAAAAAGTATATATATTAATATAAAATTATTACAAAACTAAATATTGTTACAAAAATAACATAAAAAAAATTACAATTCACATATTGGGGACTACTAAGATTCACCAAGTTTTTAAACTTTAAGAGAAACACCCATCCTTAAAATTTTCCCTGTGTATAATCCGAATCACCCTTCTTCAATGTATTACTTGTATCAAGATATTGATGTTTATAGCATGATATTAGCTACAAATCCTAACACAATATGTCGTGCATACTTCTTTGGCATACCTTGCAATCAACATGTGTAAGTGAAGCAAATCTTGAGCACCAACATCAAATTGTTTCTGCAATGGTAACTTAATCAGTATTCAACCAAGTATAACCCTCACAACTTGTTGTCAACACATAATTAGTAAAAATAAAAAATATATATACATAATAGTTTCATTATCATTTCTTATCAAGACTAGTCAATGCACTTCAACAAGTCTATCGACTCACTCAACCATGTAGATATAAACCCTGTAATAGTATGTCTTAGAAAATATGCAGATTACAAGTTCAACTATTAATTATAACACGTATCATTAATATCTTAGGTAAAAAACTTTGACCTACAATGAACACTCTCTGAGCTATAATCAAAATTCCATTAAATCCTAGACACAACATCATATTGAACAACAGGTTTTCTAGCTTCTAATTAGCTATGTGATTTATCACAAATCAAGATTCAACAGACCTAATCTTCTCAACAAATACCAACATAATATTTGATACATAATATATAATTACCAACAAAATCCCTTTTTCCTCATAAGAAACTATTCTGAGCATTGTTGTGCTTAGCCAATACATCAACAACTTCTCAGAAGACATAGTCATGAACATAAAAGTATCATCAACAATAGTATCATTCATCATTAGTAATATCTACATGCAACATTAATCAATACTCAATATAATAATCTCATTGCATCATAGAGATCATGACAATTTTGTCCCTGTAACACCAACCCTAGTAGCGGAAAGCAAACATTTTGAGTATAACAAAACCTATTCATCAACACATCACTATAGTATCCACAAGAAACATCTAATTCTTCAAAAACATATGGAACTTGTGCAATAAATGCCCAGGAATTTTAGTATAAGTAATAAAACTTGGTGAAAGTTTATATATTAAGTACTAACAACAATGCATACAAAGAGTAAATTCTACAATCAACACACTCTCTTCTCATGATTTTGTAATGCATTCCTACACATCACTTGGTCATCATTATACATAGCTTGTACTAGCAAAACACAACAGTTGAGACTTACTCTATTTTTAAATTAATTACATCATTATCCAATGCATTGATGCCATCTACCATTGATCACACACACTAGTTAGTAGGTTTTTTTGTCTTGGTAATGTACGGGGGTTATCACATTATTTAAATCACACACTAGACTACTAACAATTGTGCACCACACAACTCAGGCACTAGATCCAAAACAATCACATCATTTAGGCTACATGAATGAGCTAATTACATGCAGTAAACCTTTTGACAAAGTCATTCTACAATAAAATTCTTGCAAACACTGCACTACAAACCATATCCTACAAGTGTATTCATCCAACTATAAAGTGCACATTATCTTAGGTTAACTTAAACCATCATTGATCATAATAAATTATCCCTTTGATTGTAAGAGACAAATTAATGGCTCACACGAACCTAAGTATGAAGCACCAATAATTGAGTAACTCCATTGTAACCATATACTAGATCGAGTTAATATCACTCATATTTGATCATAAAATCCATGCTCATTCCATATCAGACTGTGCATCACATGAGATACAACTCGCAACTGATATCTAGAATTTTTGTTAGATACATCGGCCATAGATCAATAAACCAAATATGACCCATGTTGGTTTATATAACTATCAATCCATTTGACCAAATCAAGTTAGTTGGTGAAACAACATGGGATTTTACCATGGAAACATTTATGGTACATGATCTTAGTTTTTTCATTTGTGAAAACTAGATCATATATGTGATTTTCCTTAATGAAATCCACTTATATACATGATATGTTCACAAATGAAGGGTGTATAGATTGTAAATTCAGGAAATTTATAAATAGCTCCACCCTAATCATTTCTCCAAACACACATGCATCCAATAATATTAATATAGGCACGCATTTACTACCAGGACTGAGAGATTAACCACAACCTTTATTCTTGACATCAATGTTAGCATCAACCAACTATATTGTTGACATCAATGGCAATACAATGCTGCCAATAATCTCCCCCTTTGGAATTAGTGGCCACACCACAATCACATCACCAGCTGGTTTCACTCTTCACTACCTGGTTTCAATCTCCCCTTTTGACATAAATGGTAAATATTATCCAAACCTCTCTGAGTATTAGGCCAACCAAGGGTCACTAAGGAAAAATTTGACTATTGAAATTAGCTCAATACATCTTCAAATCCATACATTAAACAAAAACAAATATTTTTTTGCTCACTCTTACAACTCCTGCAAACAATGTGACATCAATGTCAACCATCCCAATAATGATATTTTTGTAAAATTTGGCAATGATTATATATGTTACCCAAAGCATATGCCATGGTTGTTCAAAACCATTATCAATTCTCCAATGTTTTTTTTCAATGAAACACTTGATTGATTATAGCTTCTTTACTCCTCCTAATGCAACATAAAAAATAATTGGTAATACATGGATAAAATAATTGGTCTTTACATTTAAAGATGCATACAAACACCTTCTACCAATATGAAATACAATGAATCATAATGCAAACTTCGACTATCAATGCCTAGGATACTCTCCCCCTAAAGGGGTTCACTCTTTATGACCGTTGCCAAATAAATTTTCTATTGCCCTTCTTCATCCCTCTTGCAACAATAAAGAAGCTACTCTTGCGAAACCAATGGTACCACCCAACATATTAATAGTATACATTATCATACATGGCTGAAAAAAAGTGACACTCTTCTATGCATGACTAATCACAACATGTACATTTGTTACAATAAATGTAGGATGAAAATAAAATTCAAATATTCAAATCTTCAATACCACAGGAATACGTACGCAGTTTTCTAGTGATAAAAAAGCATAAATGTGCTTTTCCCTTATACAAGTCATGCATAAACTGTGCCAACCAAGTTTTTATTAACACAAACCAATTTTACTACAACTAAGCCTCATCTCATGAACTTGCCAAGCTTCTTGTCAATCCTATGGAATTGATATTTATTTTAGCCTCGTTGACACACCATGCTTCTACTGCAAATCATATTCATCAAATTTTCATGCAACCCATGATGTTTCCATATACTCCCCTTGAGACCATACAACCATCATTTTTCTTCTACAATATTTTGGTTAAAAAAATAAAAAAATAGACAAAAATGGGGACTAGCTTCCCTTGCCCATAATCTAAAGAAGAGATTGTTTTCAATCTCTTATTTATTCCTAGAATTTTCTTCAACACATATACCTTATCTAGATTTATAATTCCTTTTTCTAATATTTTCAGAGTATTCTTCTATAATTCTACATCCTCTTGAAGTAAATATGTACATGTTCTTTATCAGTCATTTAACCCACTCTCAGAATGTTTCTCTTTATCACTTGAACTAATAATACATTGGCAACAATTTTTTTTTTTAACATCGACATTGGCTCTACATTTACCTAACACCTTGGCTAGTGCATTTTTTTCAAGAATAATGTTTCCACCTTTGTTTTATTTAAATAGATAAATATGTTCTTATCTCCAAACATATGATGAGAACATCCACTGTCTATGTACCATAGATCATCTTACTCTACTGCATAGTACTAGGCCACACTTCACTTGTTGCTCTTCCTTTTTCTTCCATACTTTGGTCTGATGACTGCTCATGGAGACATCTTCTTTTGTCCTTTTTCTAAAATGAAACATCCTTTGAATTCTTGTTCAAATTCCAGTTTTTGATAGGTTCTTCCTACAATATAAATTGTCTTAAATAACTCATTGAATTTTTCCTACATTCTTTTGCCACATGTACAAACTTATTGCATGTATATCATCTTATGTGACTAGAGAAGGGAACAAAAGAGTCATGTCTTCTAATATCATTCCACCTATACGATCTCTTCCTCATATTCCTTTCATTTCCATATGATATACATACTATGACCTTATGTTCAAATGAATTATAAGTAAAATAATAGCGATGAAAGAAACATGAATACTTAGGAACAACTCATATTTTTGTAGAGTGTTCTTCCTTGATTTCTAGCTCGAGACATCATCTTTTGGTGAACCATTTGATTGTAAGGTTTGAAAAATCTACTTCTATAATAAAAAATATTGTGTCCAAAGTTGTGGTAGATAAATCACTCAACATCATTGAACAAAGGAGAAAAGGAATTGTTGTCCGTCATTTGAAAGCTTGTATTTCTTCCATACTCATCTTTGGGAGAAAATGGTCTTCTTGAAAAGGTCACTCTCCTTGGCTGCTTACTTCACCTTCTGGTCAAGTAAGAAGCCAAGAAAAGGTCAGTCTGCGTATTTTACTTTCTACGTATTTTCCTTTCTAGTCATCCTCCACATATTCATACTCAAAGCATTTTTCCATTGCATGGACCCAATAGAGCAAGTCATCCGCTTTTATACTACCATCATACATAGGCACTTCCATTTTTTTTTATCCCACCTTCATAACCATCCTTATTATCTACTCCTATATTGTCCCTTCTCCTGGTGCTCCTTCTCTTTCCTCTTCATAGCTTCTATCTTCACTTACACTAATGTCTCCTTCATATGGTTCCCTTATCTAAGATACATCCATGGATTCCAACCTCTCTTGGATGTGCCTCAACTCCAAACAAAACTCAATAATGAATCCCCTTCTTCCTTGAACTTCTTGTCTAGGTAGCATGTTCATTGTAACCTCTCTTTTTCTTTCTTGGGTTCTACAAAGATTCCCGCTCTAATACCACTTTGCTGTAACAGAGGTGATCCAACCGATATTATTGGGAACAAGGGCTAGAGTTAAGCCCTAATTTTTATTAGCTCCAAAGCATTTGGAATAGCATGACAAGACCGAGGGTATGATGTGTAAGAACCCAGTGGGGGATCGAGACCTTGAATTACTCCTAACATGATGTTCCAAAGGAAATTACTGTATGATGTCGTAATATTAATCAACGAAGTATGTGTGATGGGATCGACAGTATCAGTTAGTTATAGGGGGAGAACCATGCGAATTTAGTGAAAGGGTGCAGGGGCGCAATGGGATCAATAACTACAATTTGTTAAGGTGATAAAAAATACTTATGAACTATAGGGGGGAGCTATACCCCTTACTTCAACAAGAGGGGTAGGGAACAATCTACTCAGTCCTTGCACCAAAAGCTAACGTACCTCCTTGTAATGTGAACCATCCTTCAACTCGCTTTGACTCTTCTACATGCAGCCAGTTAAATATACGGCTCGGCTAAACCAACCTTCATGTGATTACAAGTTTCTCCACATTGTAACTCCATCCATTTCTTAAGCTCTCAACAATATTTCCACAACATAGGAAGTCAGAACAGTAGTCGAGCAATGTGGAATGCTCAACCAATTGCTGGCATGAACTATAGACAATTCTCCTCCATAATGGGTGATTTCCCATGTTATGGAAAGGCCTATTTGATGGTCTCCCACTCAACCCAAGTTTCTAGGTTTGATCCCGGGCCTTATATTAATATATATATTTAACAAAAAGGTTAAGTGAAAGTTTGGAGTACTTAGATATTTATCAACAACTCCTCTAGCATCATTAGTTTAGACACAGGTTAATTTGACACCGATTCAGTTGTTTCCTCTTTTTGAGATGGGAAGGTAACTCAAACTCAAACATAAAATAAAGTAGAAAAACACACACAACTTATATTATAATCTATATTGTTGAAAATTATATTGGTAGGTTGACATTAGACAAGACTGAGAGTGCTCCTGAACATCAAATGTCTCCTCCTTTGATGCCTCTCATGTCTAGACAAATATATCTCTACAAGGAGAAATGAAGTTGTAACAAACATCCTCAGAGATTCCTATAGGTGCCTTCATTCTGGAAAACTAGGTGCCACCTAATATTATGATATATTTACATCTATCCTGAAGGGAAACTTCAACAAAACTTAAAATATTCCTATACCTTAAAATATATCAAAAGAAAATATTCTTCATATCAAAAGAAAATGAAAGAATTGTGAAATGCTCCTATCTCAATTTTTTTTAGATAACTAATTTATGGGTTCAGTTTTGAATCTTAAACTGAAGGATAAATGGGTGGGATTTTATCCACATATATGTGAATTGGTCACGGGTCTTAAACTGAAGGATAAATGGGTGGGATTTTATCCACATATATGTGAATTGGTCACGGATTTATGATTAAATGATATTTCTAGGTTTAACCACACTTCCCACTATCTCAAGGTGCTTCATGGTTTCAGATTAGGCTCTCATTAGAATTTAATCTTGCTCAAATATAAAAGGCTTCTAGCTCTCTACCATTGGATCTAACCCCTTTGAAAAATAATAATTAATCAATTATATTTATAGTATGTTATATATATAATTCAACATATATTTATAATACAAAATAAATAAATATAAATTTTAATATATAAATACCTATGTTTTTATTATTTGTTATCTTTTACCTGCTTAGATCAATATTTTTATAATTCAAATTAAATATATCAAAATCTTAATATAAATACAATAAATTAAGATATTAATAATAATAGAAAATTTTAATTATTAAATAAATAAATAAATAAATAAATAAATATATAAGTATTTTAATTTCAATATTTAAAATAAATAAATATTTAAAGGCAAATATTTGATAGTTTATATACTCTATTTAAAATTTCTGCATATTTTTCTTTTCAATCAATTATTAAAATATTATAAAAAATATTAAAAATGTAAATTTGAGTTATTAAATACAAAAATTATAATTATAAACACAATTTTCCAAATTCATATTTCATTAATTCATGGAAAGCTGAAAAGAACCAAAGATGCGTGCAGATAAGTTGTGACATGTTATTCAACCTTTCCCAAACCTATAAACCTATTATACTACTACTTATACATCTTTTTTTATCACTTTTAAAGCAAATCTGAGCTGAAAATGTTTAAGTGCTAACCGAAATGAAGACTCACATGGTTAGATTATTTCATTCATAAACACTGTTATTGATACATGCATAATAGCAACTCCGCCAACTACATTTCAGATTATTAATAAATACCTTTTACGTACAAGGCCGACAAATAATTCTGCCAGAAACTTCGAGGATTCAATTCGATTTGCGAATTAATAGGTGAATTCGAGTTCGGTAAGATGCACTTGATATAGATATTAGGCTCATATTTCTAATCATAATTAGAGATTCTAGCATGCCATACTATTCCCTTTCCCATTCAGGGAATAACAATACGATAATGGTTAATAAATGATTATGTTGGATGTTATTTTATGTGATAAGAAATTTATAGGGAATTCTTGAGCAATATTTTAATAAAATATGTAAAAAATTATTATTTATAATTTGTAAGATAATTATGTTTTTATAGAGTAAAGTAAAAAATGTATATGATATATGTAATTTATAAATTTACAATTTGTAGATTTATTAAATTTTTCATACATATTTTAACAATGACAAAAATGATATGGATTATTTTTGTGAATATAATTTTTTTTCATATTTTAACAATGAGAAAAATGCCCTGAATTATATTTGTGAATGGTAAAATTTGTGAATGGGAAAATTTGTTTTTTTTTCAAGGTGTACTTTTTATTGAGGTTTTGTGTAAGTATTAAATTACATAACTTAACATTTTGTATGATACAAAATAATAGATGTTGTTTATATATGTTATAAATTAAATGTGAGTTTGATTTGATACCTGAAGAGTTAGCAATTGATAATACAAGTGTATATTTTTAAAAGATGTTTGCACACACTTAATATATCACTTCATTATGAACCTAAAATATTAGATAATGTGAAATTTATATAATTAGTTATAATGTAATTTTTTTTTTAGAAATTCACTCTTAAAATACACAAATTCTTAAAATTCACTATCCTACTTGTTATTGTAAATATAAAACTAAGCTAATTAATCTAATATATAATTTTCTTTGCAATATTTATAATTAAAACAATTTAAAGAAAAAAATTATTGTTTTCAATATTATAATTATTGATTTCAATAATTTACACTAATGATTAAAATTATTGAAAAATTGATATATTTAAATATATGTAAGGTATATTGCCAAATAGGAATTAAAACTAAGCTAAATAATCTAATATATAATTTTCTTTGCAATATTTATAATTAAAACAATTTAAAGAAAAAAATTATTGTTTTCAATATTATAATTATTGATTTCAATAATTTACACTAATGATTAAAATTATTGAAAAATTGATATATTTAAATATATGTAAGGTATATTGCCAAATTTAATTCCTATTGAATTTTAAATAACCAAATTTATTAGTGCCAAAACCAATTCGAATTCAAACTCAAACTTAATAACTATGTTGAAAATGCTAATGATACAAACAATGCTGCGCAAACCTTGCGAGCTTTCATCAGGATTTTCCATTGAGCTGTTGATCAAAGTAAAGCTTGCAAGTTCCCTCTGGATTTTCAAGCAAAAGGTGTAGAGGATTAGCAAAAATTTTTAAGTGATTGGGAAATGTAGAGTTTACATAATAGAATCCGTTTGCTGCTGTTTACCAATTTCAAACATAAAATATTAGAGTTGTTTGTAGTGTGATGTTTTGGAGTTTTAGGTGTTGGAATTTGGTAAAAAAAATAAAATTAAGGTAAAATTTTGATTTCTGTTATTTAAACTGGTTTTTTGATTTTATATATAGATTCAGTATCCTAAAAAATTCTTAATGCAATTTGATTGTGTAAAATTACCCATTAAACTTTTATTTTCAATAAATTCTTACCAAAATTTTAAAAGATTAAACTTTCAAAAAATCACATTATCGAATACTCTCCTAAAATATTAGGGTGGCCATACCTTTCAAATGATTGCAGAACGAACATTGGGCGGTGCACGATGCACGCATTCCTTGTCACTGCATCTCTCACAAATATAATAGATCTCAGAAAACAACCAATCGTGTAAAAACAATAGATGTTAGTACGTGCCTTACCACGTATAGTTGATCTTAACGGTAAATCTTGAATTTAATCATAAATACAAGGCTAGAAATCAGCGTTAAAAAGGCCCAGAAGTTCTTATTTTGAATTGTAAATTACGAAATCCTGACAGATGTCCATTGAAGGCTGATGCAGAGAAGGAAAAGAATAGAACAACCAGTGGTGTGTCGGCTATCGCAGGGAGCGCATTATAGAACAGTGACAAATAATTTTGTATGCAGGTTTTAATCATAACGCGCACTGCGGGAACGGAAAGCGTTATGCCGTCCGACCGCCCCAAATATAAAATCTCCCTTCATCGCATCTTCTTCGCTTTATCAGTGCCCCACCACCATGCCTTCCTGATTGTTCATTCTCTGTTTCTGTACATGTATCAGTCTCCACTATGCTTAGTGCAGCCCACCGAATTCCATTTGCAGAAGTTGCCACGTATTACACGATAATTTGTTTGAGGCTCCCGCTAACTCTATAAAAACCTGTTGCTCATAGCAGATTTCGCATAAGTGATTCGGTTCGTATTTTCTTGGCTTTGCTCATTCGATTACATTCACAAGGAATTTATAAGAGAAGAAAAGCGGCAGTGGAATTGCGAAGCAATGTCGATCCACAAAATCTTCCTTGTCGCCTGCATGGCGGTTCTTCTGTTTGCTTGTGCTACTGTTGACAGCCGCGTCGCACGAAGCAACCTCGGCTTGGACCTTGGAGGAGGTTTGGGTCTTGGTGTAGGCGGCGGTGCGGGCCTGGGCTTGGGCGGTAGCGGGAGCGGTTCGGGTTCGGCCTCAGGTTCAGGTTCTGGTTCAGGATCTGGCTCCGGTTCTGGCTCAGGCTCCGGTTCAGGGGCTGGTTCAGGTGCCGGTTCTTATGCAGGCTCCGGGGCAGGCAACGGAGGCGGCCGTGGTTCAGGAAGCGGCTATGGAGCAGGCTCGGGGAGCGGTAAGGGAACGGGCGGTGGCAATGGCAACGGTGCGGGCTCCGGTTCAGGCAGCGGCTACGGAAGCGGTTCCGGTTCGGGCGGTGGTTACGGAAGTGGTTCTGGCAGCGGCAGTGGCAATGGAAGCGGTTCCGGCCGGGGTTCGGGCTACGGCTCTGGCTCTGGTTACGGGGCTGGAAATGGTGGCAATAATGGAGGAGCTCCTGGTGGAGGATACTAAATTCGATCGACGAATGAAATGGAAAAAGGCTCCGACTTTTGCAAAAAAATTAGATCGTTTGCTTTACGCTATAGTTGTATCGAAATATAATATCGCGTGATTAAGTTAGAAAGCCATGGCAGGTTTACGTAGGCGTATGCTGATGATATTCTGTTTATTGGAATAGTTACTCGCTCCATGTAAAGACTGCAAAATATAAATGAATTATCGCTGTTTGTCGCAATTCATGGTTTTGGCAGAAAGCATCAATTTGGTTACTGCGCTTCCAACATTTCAACCGGTGTATTTAACAACGCTGCTCGAGTTGGTGCTATTTTATTGTTGAGTTGAAGCGAGTTGTTGCTATACGGTGTAATTTGGTTGATATGCTTGGCATATTTTTAATTTGTAAATAGAAGTTGTTAAAATAGAATGCATCCTTTACTTTAATAATATAAAAAAAATAAATTAATTAATTTAATTAAGAAAATGAAAATGAAAATGAATTTTTTTTATTATTTAAATCACAATCTTTAATTAATAATTACTATTAAAAATATTTTAAAATATATGATAGAGATTAAATATTGACCATCATTTAAATATTTTAAAATAAAATACTCTTTCAAAAGAAATATAATTTATTAGATACTTATATTTAAATGTATGATATATATAGATGTAATTTTTTTTATATTTAAATTTAAATAAAATGTGACATTGGTTTATGCTTTTCTTTTCTTTTTCTTCTTTTTTTTTTTTTTAACTTTCTAGAAGCTAAAACAATTTTTCTGTTTAGAATTTTAGTTTACGATAAAAATAAAACTTGTCAAAGATTTTATTAGCTTTCTATTATTTATTTTTTGAAATTTTTTTATACACATTAAACATGTCAACTTAACATTTCTTTGAGTGTATTTTATTTAACAATAAAGGAATTCATAAAAAGTCATGTTCAAACAGTTTGTGTATTTTTTGAAAACTTTGTGTTTTCTAGAAAAAAAAATGTGTTACAACAATCTAGAGAGAGGCTACTTTTGTATATTTGCTAAACCAACTAATGCATATCATAAATACTAGAGTTTGTTTAACAGAACCAATATGAAAGAACTACATATTTTGAATATGTTTTTGCTCACACAAAATTTCTCAACATATTAGTTATAAACTAAAATTTAAAAACTACCCAAAGTGAATAATAATTTTTTTTTTAAATCACAATCTCAAATCAATGATTACTATTAAAAATATTCTAAAATATATGATAGAGATTACATATTGACCATTCATCTAAAAGTTTTAAAAACTTTATCTCAAATAAAACACTCCTTCAAAATATATATAATTTCTTAGATACTTATATTTGAATATATGATATATATAGGTGTAATTTCTTTGATACTTAAATTTGAATAAATGTGATGTTGGGTTACACTTTTTTCCCTTTTCTAGAAATAAATATCATTTTTTTTTCAACTTTCTGCAAGCCAAAACAATTTTTCTGTTTAGAATTTCATTTTACGATAAAAATGAAACTTGTCAGAAATTTTATTAGTTTTCTGTTACTTATTTTTTGGAATTTTTTTTATACACATTAGATATGTCAACTTAACATTTTTTTGATTGTGTGTTCTTTAACAATCAAAGGATTCATAAAAAGTCATGTTCAAAGACATTGGTGTATTATTTAAAAACTTCGTGTTTTTGAGAAAAAAATTGTGTTATAACAATCTAGACATAATCTGCTTCGGTTTCATTATATTTACGAAAACAACTGATGCATATCATAATTACTAGAGTTTTTTGAATTGATCCAACATGAAAAAACTGCATATTTTGAATCTGTTTTTGCTCGCACAAAATTTCTCAGCACATTAATTATAAACTAAAAATCTAAAAACTACCCATTACAGATGACAGACCAATGTAATGCACCATAATTTTTTAAATTTTTTTTACAATGTATTTTGGAAGACACAAAATTTTGATTTCACTGAATCATAATGACCTTAAAAAATTGTTTGCATCCATTTTATTACAAAATTAGTAAATATTTATGAAATTCTATAAAAGTTATATTTCTTGAAAGTAGATTGAATTCTGGAAATATTTGTGTTGGTTCTGATAGTTAATTCATAGAGTTTTATCGAGTTTAATCATTCCAAAGTTGAAGAAATGTGTTCAGAGCCAAGCTACTACGTAGTTGCAGACGTGTTAGTTCGGCCGAACTTTTAAAAAATTTCAACCGAATTGTTTTTTGCGTCGACAACCCGTTAATTCTAACAACAAAAATGTTCGGCTGAAGTTTTTACAGAAGTTCAACTGAAATTTTAATCGAATTTACGTCGGACAGAAAATTTGATGAAGCCCCTTTAAAAAAAATCGCGACTATATAAATAGCCAAAAATGGAATCATTGTTTTTACATAATTTCACACATTTCTTCATTTGGGCTGATTTTGCAAAGACTCTTTTTGAGCTTACTTTTCAAAAGACTCTTTTTAGGCTTAATATTCAAAAGACATTTTTTGAAGGTATTTTTTAAAGTGATATTTTTTAGAGACGTTTTGGGCTTAATTTTCAAAGGACATTTTTTGGAGGTATTTTGTTTTTAGAGACATTTTTTTAGAGGTTTTTGGGCTTAATTTTCAAAGGACTTTTTTTGAGGTATTTTTTAAAGTGACATTTTTTAAGAGGCTGGGCTTAATTTTCAATGGACATTTTTTTGAGGTACTTTTTAAAGTGACATTTTTTTGGAGTAAGTGTTTTGGGTTGAAGTAAATATTTTATAATGATTTTTTAAAGTGAGGTTTTGTCTAACTTTTTGAATGTTTTTTTTTTTTTTTTTTTTTTTTTTTTGTTGCAGGACTTTGAAGGAAATATTCTGAGCTTCATTTCATTTTAGAAAACATTTTTTTGGTGGAATTTTTAAAGTAAGTGTTTTGGGTTGAAGTATGTATTTTGTGCAAAATTTTTAAAATGAATTTTTTTTTTTTTTTAAATTAAATATTTTGTGATGCTTTTTTTAATTGAGTTTTTGTATAAATTTTTTAAAGAAATTTTTTTAGCTTCATACTCAATTATCATGGGAAATCAAATGAATTTTAAGAGAAAATATGATCGAACAAGAGACCCTGAGGAACGTAGAGAACATGGGATAAAATATCGCAAAAAAAGAGAGAAGAACACTCAAATATTGAAAGGGAAAATCAACCTCAAGTAGAAGTTGAAGCATATATGTAAATGTAAATATTATAAATTTTATATTTAAAATTTGACTAGTGTATTGTGAAACTTAATTTTTATTTGATGAACTAATTTGAAAAATATTTTTCAATGTAAACAGAGAGAGATCAAAACATTGATGATGAGATACAAAATTTTGAAAGAGAAAGTGAAAGAAATATTGAACCAATGATTGAAGATGGTGAAAATCTTGAAAGAAATTCAAGTGAAGAATTTGAAACACTAGGTATATATATATATATATATATATATATATATATATGTTGAATATGTATTATTAAAATTATACATGTTTATTAATTTAATTATTTATTGAATATGTAAACTTATTATGTACATTTAATTCTAATATGTACAAATGAAATCAATATCAATAATGAGATGTTAGAAAATGTTGACACCCACATATATAGAAATAAAAAAGATGACCATATTATATGATATCTTGTTAATTTCATTATTGATACATTCTTTAAAGATGAAACTGTGGAAGTTGAAGCCCAAATGTTGAAAAATCTCTTAACATAAAGGAAATTAAAAGAAGCTACAACTTTATTGGGTATTCGAAAATAAATAAAACATAAAAAAAAAGGGAAATGTGATACAACATATAAATAGTGCTCTAAAGTCAATTAAAATATCTAGAAAGAAAAGTGATTCAAATGCACGTAGATAAATACAAATGGTAGTGGTTTTACTAAGTACTAAAGAGAATCACTTGGTAAAATCTATGGCACGAGTATTAGGAACCTCACAAAAAACTTTGCACAAACATCAGAAATTTCGATTGCACATAGATGTTAATGATGAAATCGCTTGTTGGACAGTGATTTGTAGGCAACCATACAAAGATATACTTGGAGAAAATGTTAAAAAATAATATATGAATATTGGGTGAAAACTTCACGTGTTTCACCAAAAGAAAAGGATGTGATGTGAAGAAGAATAACATGAAATCAATACAAAGAACATGCAAAAAATTTCTTGGACCCCACTCAGATCGAATTGTTAAACATGTTCAAAGAAGAGAATCGTGAAATTGATTTCTCAATCAGTGCTTTTGTGCAACAAAAACCATGGTATGTAAAACCTATCACTATAAGAAACACTTGTTGTTGTTGTTATCATGTGGAATTTCAGTTATATTATGACAAATTCCTTACTTTTGGTAAATTATTTTGGAAAGATTCACCTCCTCCTTCCACTATCCATGATTTCATATCTCAAATTCTATGTGAAAGAGAAAGCCATGAATTATTTCACCGAAAGAAATGTGTTGGTGGTAAAAAATGCGATGAATGTGGAAATTTGACTAAATTTCAAAACAAATATCGTACTGATATAAATGATCAATCATTTTCCAACATGAAAGTGAAATGGAAGAGATATGAATATATCCATACATAGATTGGTCCAAGTACTACTAAAAGTGCTAAAAGAATTGATTTACAAGAAGAAGAAATTTTTGTGATAAATGTTTTTGAGAAAGTTTGAGGTAGAAATTTATAAATACATCAAGCGTTTTTGAGAAAGTTTGAGGTATAAATTTATAAATACATCAAGCATTCCCATAGAGCTCGATGGTAGGACTTGCAATTCAAAAAATCTCGTGAAATGTTTCCACCAGGGACCATTTAGTCAATACTTGATTTGGCATAAAATTACACATTTGTTCCACAAAAAGAAATCCAGAGTGAATACTATCATTCTGACCAAGTATCCATGCTTGTCCATATTATATATAGACATGCTGAACAAAACATTGATCATATAGAAAGCACCAGTGAAAATCAACATGTTATTGAAGAATATCACTTATATATCATTGACGATCGTACACATGATACATATTTTGTACAACACTGTTTTGAAAATATTTATGACTCCTTGAAAAGTCGTGGAATAAAATTCAATGAACATTGGATATGGTCAGATGGATGTGTATGTTAATTCAAATATTCACGATCATTCTTTTGGTTGTGTCATCTTCAAATGAAAACCCGCATCAAACATTGTTGGAATTTCTTTGAGACTGTCATTGTAAAGGAGAACATGATGGTGAAGAGGCATGTATAAAACAAGCATTCGAAGATATCAAATGGACCACTCTGCAAACCGACTTGTCTCAGCGGAAGAATTTTTTCAATGGTGCATCGCTGCACTAAGACATGAGACTAACCGATCAAGGGAAGTACGAAAGTACATTCAATTTAACTGTTATTAGATTTCTGATTTTAAACAATACATTTATCACAATGCTTATCTTTGATGGTATTTTGATATCATATTTATATTCTTATTTGAATTTTCCATATATGGTTTTTGGCATATTGGGGTCTAAGATGTAGATAGATCGATTGAAGATGGTGTTGAAACAATAAAAGGGAATCAAAAATTACATTCAATTAAAACAAAGCTGTCCAAAAATGTGTTTGCATTGGATAAAAGAAAATATTTTTATTTTTTTCATGTTTGCATAGACAACACAAAATCTAATAATTTTTGTGAAAACAAAATGTATGTAAAATATTGGCAACATAAATAACTAAATACAAAGGGGAAAATGTCTATTGAAAGCTTTGAAGAAATGAAATCAGAGGGGAATACAATATTATCCAAGGTGATCAAGTTTCTGATCTTGTTAGAGAATGTAACATTTCAATTTCTTTCAAAATATAGAGATCTAGAAATAGATAATAAAATCAAGTACACATGTTATTTATGATCTAAATTTAAATACATAAATTTTTTTTTACTGTGCAGAAGATGGTTTTGCTATAGTTTCACCTACTATCAACGATGAAAATGTGAAGTATTATTTGATGTGTTGCACTGAACGGAAGATGAAACTATTAGAAAGTTATGATGATAACAGGTTATGAAATACTGAAAGGTTATTTTTTCCAACAAATTCATCAAAGTGGGGATTTTTTTTACTTTCAAGGCTATGAACCTAATGTCATAAATTGTCAATATAGACACTTGGTGTGTGCAACATACATAAAGTTGATAGAAGTTCAATCAAAGAAAAAAATGAAAATTAAGAAATGGAAAATGTCAAAAGTCGATCATGAACGAATCATTGAAGATGGCATCCCATTGGAATTTTTTTGATTGAACTGCCCAACAATTTCTTCCCTTTGGATTCATCTTTTAGAACTTCTACAACTCAATTAAAAATTGAACTACCTTTTTATGTTATATGTACAAGTGTTTGCACATGTACATTATTTTGGTACATGCACACGAGTACTTTATACATGTGTACACATACACATGTCTAGATTATTTGGTCTTAAACGATTTCATACATTCTTTGGTATAATTTTTCATAATGTCATTATTGCAAAATGTATATATTTGTGTATATAGCATAGTTGATATAATGCAAATTTGAAGTTTCACAATTTTTCTTTAGATGTGTCTATTAAGTAAATTATAATATTCATTCTTGAATGAAAAATGTGTGGTATGTGTTTTGTAATTTCCAGTTTACTATCAACTGAAAGTAGCTCTTCAATGTACATTAATGGAAAATGTTGTGTACTGGACATATATTTTAATGCAATTTTAAAATTTTATGACTGTTTGACACATTTAAGAACACCTAGAATTTTATGATTGTTTTTAGATATATACATTGATATGTATTGTACTTGAATCATTTTTACATGTATTCAAACATGTACTTCTTGATAATTTTTATGTACATATATTCATGTGAACTTTTTTTTTGGTAACTTGGGTTAACCTATATTAAAAGCATGAAAAAATGTACATAGGAAATGGGTAGAGATGGCAAGCAATGCTTAGCCTATCCATGCCTTGGTAGTGTTCAAAATAAACCAAGTTTTGGGTTGCCTCAAAAGAGGAAACCGACCCCTTAAGTGTGTTATCATGGAAAAACAAAAATTAACCTTGCTAACGGACAATCATGGATTTCATTCATCTTTGTCCATCGTCTGGTCCTCTTCCTTTATCAGGCACCTGTATTCTCTAGTAATGGTTTCCTCCTCAGTTGTGGGAATTCGAGGTGGCTTTGGAGGGGCCGCATGGACGATGGGAGCAACTCGGTACTCTACATCATAATCCCTAGTCCGGACACCCTCTGAGTCCATAACCCAAACGCTGATCTCCTCCATCGTGGGCTCATAAACTAGAAGCGGGCTTATTTTCCTGGGTAAAGGCTGCACAATTGTGGAATAGTGTATTTCTAGCAGACTCCTCTACCCTTAGGCTTCTTCGGAGGCAAAACAGTCTCCCCTTGAATGCTATGAAATTATTGAGGAGACAACACCTCATGCCTATCAGATGTAGAGCCCTCGGTGGATTCCAATCACTGGTCATGGCCATGATGAGAGTGGCCTGAGAATGCACCCCTGTAGCTGCCTCTGATGGACTTCTGACGCTGGTGGGGGCCATGGTATGGCTTTTTACCTGTACATTTTATGATTTTTTTTAGATATATATATATATTGAATATATTGTGCTTCAGCCATTTTCCCATATATTCAAACATGCACTTCAATCATTTTTATGTACATATATTCATGTGAACTTAAATATGTATTTAACCATCTATGATTATTTTCAATGGCATGAATGATTGTGCAAAATGTACTTAAACATCACCTAAATAATAGATGTACATCCTAAAATTATATAACATTCACACACATGTTCAAATGCATAACATGTACCAATGTATGTGTTAAATGTAATTTGAAATTTCCATCTAGATTCATTTTATATATAACAAATAAAATGAAAACTTGAGTTTTAAGAACAAAATATTATATCACAACATGTGACCACATGCCAAATGTAGTTCAACTATAAAAAATATACACATGTATGTGTAAATTGTAATTTGAAATTTCCATTTAGATTCATTTTATACTTAAAAAATATAATGACAACTTGAGTTTTAAAAAACAAAATATTATATCACAACATGTGATCACATGCAAAATGTAGTTCAACTATCCAAAATATACACATGTGTACATGGTTTGTAATTCGAAATTTCCATCGAGAGATTCATTTTATATTTAACATTTATAAAATGATGAATTGAATTTTAAAAACAAAACATTATATCACAACATGTGATCACATGCCAAATGTAGTTCAACTATCCAAAATATACACATTGTGAAAATGTAATTTGAAATTTCCATATAGAGATTCATTTTATATTTAAAAAATAAAAATAAAATTTGAATTTGAAAAACAAAACATTATATCACAACATGTGATCACATGCCAAATGTAGTTCAACTATCCAAAATATACACGTGTACATGTTTTGTAATTTGAAATTTCTATCTAGAGATTCATTTTATTTTTAACAAATAAAATGACAACTTGATTTTTAAAAACAAAACATTATATCACATGTGATCACATGCCAAATGTAGTTCAACTATCCAACATATACACATTGTGAAAATGTAATCTGAATTTCCATCTAAAAATTCATTTTATATTTAAAAAATAAAATGACAACTTGAGTTTTAAAAACAAAACATTATATCACAATATGTGATAACATGCCAAATCTAGTTCAACTATCCAAAATATGTACACATGTATACATGTTTTGTAATTTGAAATTTCCATCTAGAGTTTCATTTTATTTTTAACAAATAAAATGACAACTTGAGTTTTAAAAACAAAACATTATATCACATGTGATCACATGCCAACTATAGTTCAACTATCCAAAATATACACATTGTGAAAATGTAATTTGAAATTTCCATCTAGAGATTCATTTTAAATATTTAACAAATAACATGACAACTTGAGTTTTAAAAACAAAACATTATATGACAACATGTGATCACATGCCAAATGTAGTTGAACTATCCAAATATACACGTGTTTTGTAATGTGAAATTTCCATCTAGATTTGAATTTTATATTTAACAAATAAAATGACAACTTGAGTTTTAAAAACGAAAAATTACATCACAACATGTGATCACATGCCAAATGTAGTTCAACTATCCAAAATATACACATGTATGTGTTTTGTAATTTGGAATTTCTATCTAGATTCATTTTATATTTAACAAATAAAATGACAACTTGAGTTTAAAAAGAAAATCTTGAGTTAAAAAAAAAAAAAAAACATTATATATCAAAACATGTGATCACATGCCAAATGTAACTATCAAAAATTTAAAATCATTCTTGATAAAAGTAAATATAGTTTCAAAATATATCCAAGCAGTAAAAACATGTCCAAAATTTATATCACATGAACAATAAAAGTAAATATATATAGTTCAATGTATAGTGTTACATGAATCAAGTTATATAGAAAAGTAAATATGACTGTATGGATAAGACTATATATAGAAAAGTAAATTTAAGACTAGATCTATCAAATAAAATGTGGCATACATGTGCATCATCAATCAAATATAGATGGATCTAGTATCTTTTCCGCCAGCGTCCTGAGCCTCATATTATCCTCTGAAGAATGGAGAACCTGTACACATGTACAAACACTAAAATTTAATGTTTTAAAATTGAATGAGAATGTAGAACTTCATGTTAAAAAAAAAATGAAAAAAAAAATCATGCAATACCTCATGTAGTTCCCTCTCCATTTTTTTTGGTTGCTCGTCCATTAAAACATCCTCCATGGTAAACTATACAATATATATATATATATATATATATGAAAATACATATAAAATAATTTTCAATAATATTAAAAAAAAGTGACAACTTGTTCAAGTGGTGTGGATGTTCCTATCTCCATCATACACTCCATCAATAGAGTCCTTGGAGAACGGAAATCATTTCCAAAAACCTAAAATTCAAAAAATTTAAAACTATAAAATAACTGAAGATCTAGATCTCATTTTATAATAAAAATTTTTAACTTCAATTTATAACTTAAACATATAACTGAAAATTGAATACTCGTGATAGTGGATTAGGCACATCTCTTAAGGGTGGCTAAAAAGAATCATCTCCATAAACCTACAATTCAAAAAATTTAAAACTGTAAAATAACTTAAGATCTAGATCTCATTTTTTAATGGAACTTTTGAACTGCAATATATAACTTAAAAACATATTTAAGTGAAAAATTGTTCATACTTGTGATGGTGTATTTAGCACATCTCCTAAGGAAGAAGAAAGCACCTCCATCACAAAAAATATCGGACATAATCAAAATTTGTTAACATTTAATTATATACATATACATGTGTACACAATTATTTGTTTTAAAAATATGTCATCATGTTCTGATATATAATAATAGATTAAAATAATTTTACGTCATCATGTTCACTTAAAAAACAGTAACATGTGCCAACGTATCATCTTGATGGTGAGAACCATCTTGATTGTGTGAATATGAATCTTCGACCGTGATATTAACATCTTCATTCATCAAGTGTGAGAATTGCAAATGGTGTTCACATATATGATATATTTTTTTTAGATTAACATATACAAATAAATGTATGTATATTTATTTATTAAAAATTGTACATGTGTTAAAATAATCACCCTAATCATTAACACATACTGTTGGTTTGGGTTTAAGGAATTTTTTTGGAGGACATTTTTTGGAGGCGGCGTGATTTTTCTTGGAGTCGTGATTTTTCTTGAAGGTATGTACATGTTTTGTGTTGAAGTAAATCTTTTGAACTTCTTTGTTCAAAAAATTTTCTTCAAAGTTTGGGTTTAAGAGCATTTCTTTTGAGCTTTTTTGGAAGACATTTTCAATTCAAAAACTTTTCTTCAAAGTCTGGGTTTAAGAGCATTTCTTGAAAGCAAATTGATTTTACAATTTTGGGTTTAAAGAATTTTTTTGGAGGACATTTCTTGGAGGCGGCGTGATTTTTCTTGGAGGTATGTACATGTTTTGTGTTAAAGTAAATCTTTTAAGCTTCTTTTCATTTTTATAAGACATTTTTCTCTCAAATTTTTTAAAGTGTGTTTTGGATTGGAGTACGTATTTTTTACAAAAAATTTACACTGATTTTTTTAAAATTAAATCTTTTGTGATATTTTTTGTAATTGAGTTATTGTCTAATTTTTTGAAGGAAATTTTTTTAACTTCATATCCTATTATCATGGGAAATCGAAGAAATTGTACAAGAAAATTTGATCGAAAAAGAGACCCTGAAGAACGTAGAGAAGAGATGAGACAATATCGCAAAAGAAAGTTAGAAGCCCTCTCAAATATTGAAGAGGAAAATCAACCTCAAGAAGATATTGAAGCAGGTATGTAAATGTAAATATTATGATCTATTGATATATATTTAAAAATTTCCTAATGTAAAATGTGAAGCTTAATTTTTATTTGATGCACTAGTTTGAAAAATATTTTGTTTGATGTAAACAGACAGAGATATTCCTCAAAATATTGAAAAATAAAATCAACCTCGAGCAGAAATTGAAGCAGGTATGTAAATATAAATATTATGATCTATTGATATATTTAAAATTTTCCTAATGTAAAATGTGAGCTTAATTTTTATTTGATGAACTAGTTTGAAAAATATTTTGTTTAATGTAAACAGACATAGATACTCCTCAAAATATTGAAGAAGAAAATCAACCTCAAGCAGAAATTGAAGCGGGTATGTAAATGTAAATATTATGATCTATTGATATATTTAAAATTTTCCTAATATTTATTGACATATTTATTAATTTAGTAATTTATTGAATATGTACTATTTTTTCGAATATGTATAGATGAAATCACTATCGATAATGAGGAGTTAGAAAATGTCGACACTCACACATATGGAGATAAAAAACCTGACCATTTTATACGATATCGTGTCCATAAAATTTTTGAAGAGTATTTCAAAAATGAGCAGGTGACAGTTCAAGCTCAAATGTTGAAAGGTCTCCTAGCATCAAGGAAATTAAAAGAAGCAACGACACTATTGGGTATTCGAAAATCAACCAAAGATAAAAAAATGAAAGAAGAGGTAATAAAAAATATGAGTAGTGCTATAAAGTTAATTAAGAGATCTAGAGATAAAGATGTTTCAAATATACGTAGAGGAATACAGATGGCAATGGTTTCACCAAGTACTCAAGAGAATCGTATGATAACATCTATGGCACGAGCACTGGGAACCTCGTGAAAAACTCTGCACAAACATCGAAAATTTCGACTGCAAATAGATGTAAATGATGAACTCGCTTGTTGGAGAGCTATTTGTAGGCAACCATACAAATATAGACTTGGAGAAGATGTTAAAAAAATAATATATGAATATTGGAAGAACAATTCGCGTGTTTCACCAACTGCAAGACATGTGATGCGAAGAAGAATAGCACGAAATCAATACGAAGAACATGAAAAACATCTCTTGGAAACCACTCAGATAGAGTTATTCAACAAATTCAAAGAAGAGAATCGTCAAATTCATGTTTCACTCAGTGCTTTTGTTCAACAAAAACCATGGTATGTAAAACCTATCACCATACGCGACACTTGTTGTTGTCGTTATCATGTGGAATTTGAGTTATATTATGACACATTCCTTGATTTCGGTAGAACATTATGGAAGGATTCACCTCCTCCTTCCACTATTCGTGAATTCATATCTCAAATTCTATGTGAAAGAGAAAGCGATGAACTATTTTACAAAAAGAAGTGTGTTGGTGGTAAAAAATGCGATGATTGTCGAAATTTGACTAAATTTCAAAACAAATATCGTATTGATATAAATGATCAATCATTGTCCAACATGAAAGTGAAATGGAAGAGATATGAATATATAGGTACATCGATTCAAGGTGCAGATACTGTTAAAAGAATCGAATTACGAGAAGACGAAATTTTTCTGATAGAATTTTTGAGAAAGTTTGAGGCGGAAATTTACAAATACACCAAGCATTCCCATAGAGCTCGATGGCAAGACTTGCAATTCAAAAAATCTCGTGAAGTTTTTTCACCAGGGACCATTTTGTTAGTGATTGATTTTGCAGAAAACTACACATTTGTTCCACAAAAAGAAATTCAGAGTGAATACTATCACTCTGACCAAGTCTCCATGCTCGTCCATATTCTATATAGACATGCTGAACAAAATTTCGATCATATAGAAAGCACAAGTGAAAATCGACATATCATTAAAGAATATCATTTTTATATCAGTGACGATCGTACACATGATACATGTTTTGTACAACATTGTTTTGGAAGAATTTATGATTCATTGAAAAATCATGGAATAACATTCAATGAACATTGGATATGGTCAGACGGATGCGTAGGTCAATTCAAATCTGCACGATCATTTTTTTGGTTGTGTCGTCTTCATAAGAAAACATGCATTAAACATTGTTGGAATTTCTTTGAAACTGGCCATGGAAAAGGAGAACATGACGGTGCAGGAGCATGCATAAAACGAGTACTTCGAAGATATCAAATGAACCACTCTACACACCGACTTGTGAACGCTGAAGAAGTTGTTCAATGGTGCAACAATGCTCTAAGCCATGAGATTAACCCATCAAGAGAAGTGAAAAGGTACATTCAATTTAATTTATATTGGAAATATAATTTTAAACATTGTACATTTATCATGCAATGATTATTTTTAATTGTTTTTTGATGATTATCATGCAATGATTATTTTTAATTGTATCATATTTACAAATTCTTTTTTTAATTTTCCATATAAAGGTTTTTCTGGCATATTGGAATCGGAGACGTAAATAGATCAATTGGAAATGACATTGGAACAATAAAAGGGACTCGAAAATTGCATTCAATTCAAACAAAGTCGTCCACAAATGTGTTTGCATTGGATAAAAGAAAATATTCTTGTTTTTGTGATGTTTGCATAGACAACACAAAATCCAATGACGTTTGTGAAAACAAAATGTATGTGAACGATTAGAAACATACAGAGCTAAATACAAAGGGCGAAATGTCTGTTGCAATGTTTGAAGAAATGCAATTAGAGGAAACTACAATATCATCCAATGGTGATCGAGTTTCTGATCTTGTTAGAGAAGGTAACATTTGAATTACTTTCTAATGATTTAAAGATCTAGAAATAAATTTAAATATGCATAATTAAATGTTATATTTATTTTATTGTGCAGGAGATGTTTTTGCTGTAATTGCACCTATTGACAACGATGAAAATGTGAAGTATTATTTGATGCGTTGCACTGAACGAAAAATGAAATTATTACAAGACTATAATGATGACGGATTTCAGTATGACAGAGGGTCTATTATACTGAAAGGTTATTTTTTCAAACAAATTCGTCAAAGTGGAGACTTTCTTTACTTTGAAGACTATGAACCTAATTCCATAAGTTGTCAATATAGTCACTTGGTGTGTGCAACACGCATAAAGTTGATAGAAGTTCAATCAAAGAAAAAATCGAAAATTAAAGAATGGAAAATGTCAAAATCCAATCATGAATGGATTATCGAGGATGGAATTCCATTAGAATTTTTTTGAGTGAAGTGTCCAACAATTTATTATCTTTGGATTAAATATGTTTTAGAACTTCCAGTACTCAACTAAAAATTGAGCTGCTTATGTTATTTGTGATTTGCACATGTTACAAATTGTTTGAGTACAAGCACGTGCTCTAGTATCAACTGAAAGTAGTTTTTTTTATACATGTGCATTGATGAAAAATGTTATATATATATATATATATATATATATTCTAGAATGAAATTAATTGTTCTTGTATATTAATTGTTCTTGTATATGTTCTCCGACCATATGGTACAAATTATTTCACTTTATTTTGTAAGGTCAGATTCGGTCCCCATATGGCCTAGCCTCCAAGGAACGAGATAACAAGTGGTTGTCCCCACTTGCCTGAATCTCAGCTTTCAAGTACAATTTTACTGTTTATGTCAGGCATCTTACATGATGTCCTAGCCAAAGATAGATTCTCTTTGTTTCAAGTTTCCAGTAAAAGTTGTCACCGAATGACTTGCTCGAACTCTTGTAGTAAACACCATACCTTATCTCTCTTGCTCTCCAATATTATTAGGTTTAATTATTATAACACAAAAATCATTCTACATTGTCAATAATTTTTTGCGCTTACACTAAAATCAATTAACACTATTAATCCAATGTCTTTACAAGTAATGTACCATCATACATGCAATTATATTAAATTAGAAATCAACATATACAATGAAATCAATGGGGATTGTCTTGTTACAAGTAACATAATTTCAATTTACCATATGTGCAAATGTAAGTTGAAACCATCCAAAACTTTAAGTTGTAGATTGAAACCATCCAAAACTTTAAGTTGTAGATTGAAACCATCCAAAACTTTAAGTTGTAGATTGAAACCCTTTTGATTATATATTGTGCAACATTAAAACATTAAAAATTTAAAGGTCATTAAATATCACATGCAAAATGTAGATTGAACCTACTTGGTTTTTCACCCAAGAAATTCCAAGGATGGACTATCTAGACAAACTGCTGAAATTGAAAAGCATGACATGGAGATACAACAAGGTGAACAAAGACTTCAAGAACTCTTTATGGAAAGGGCTCACTTGAAGGAAAGAAGCACCACGTTGCAGGCTAAAGTCAAGAACATGGAAGATAATATCAAGAGGGACTTTCTTGATCCGAAACCTATTGGTTTGAAGAAAGAAAATGCATGTGTTGGCACACTTGGAAAAGAAGACGACCACACTATGAGGATTGTATGTCGTATTGGAGCAATTAGACAAAATTCGAAAAGGAAAGAGCTTGAACCAATTCAAGCAGACCCGGGATTGGATTGTTCTATGGAGCTTCATGAGAAGAGATATGTGAAAAGCACTATTAAGCCAAGGGCTAGTTCGAAAGACATATTGGAAGAGGAAATGTTGAAGAAGATTGCAGAAGTAAGGCGCAAGACAAGGAGGAGGAATGATGATGAATGTTCCTTGGACTTGAGATTCGTGTCTACAACCGTACATAGGAAAAAGTTCTCTGCTTTGATAGACACGGGGGCTACCCATAGCTTCCTAAGTCGAAAGGCAACTTCATCTCTTAGAAAGAGGAAGGCTAGCATCGAGAAAGAGTTGAGTGCTTTCAAGACAGTCAATTCGAGGATGAAAGCAATGACTGGTGTCATGAAAGGAACACATGTGAGAGTAGGGTCATGGTTTGGAAAGATAGACTTAAGAGTCATTGACATGGATGATCATTCTATGGTGTTGGGACGAGACATTCTCTTAATTCTTGTGATCAATCTTAAACTATTTTCTGAACAAAAACATTTAACATTAAATATCACATGTCACATGTAATTTAGATGACAACATTACTTCACATTCACATGCCAAAAGTACTAAAACCATCCAAAGAACACTGAAATCAATGAACACTATTAATCCAATCACTTTACAAGTAATGTACCATCATACATGCAATTATATCAAATCAGAAATCAACATATATTGTAATGAAATCAATGGGGATTGTCTTGTTACAAGTAACATTTCAATTTACCACATGTGCAAATGTAGGTTCACATTCTATCATTCATGTAGTTTTAAAAACATCAGATGCCATGCCAATTATAATTCAACTATCCAAAAAAAACATTTAACATTAAATATCACATGCCATGCCAATTATAATTCAACTATCCAACAAAAACATTTAACATTAAATATCACATGTAAAATGTAATTTAGATGACAACATTACTTCACATTCACATGCCAAAAGTACTAAAACCATCCAAATAACACTGAAATCAATGAACACTATTAATCCAATGACTTTACAAGTAATGTACCATCATACATGCAATTATATCAAATCAGAAATCAACATATATTGTAATGAAATCAATGGGGATTGTCTTGTTACAAGTAACATTTCAATTTACCACATGTGCAAATCTAGGTTCACATTCTATCATTCATGTAGTTTTAAAAACTTCAGATGCCATGCCAATTATAATTCAACTATCCAACAAAAACATTTAACATTAAATATCACATGCCATGCCAATTATAATTCAACTATCCAACAAAAACATTTAACATTAAATATAACATTTCAAATGTAATTCAGATGACAACATTACTTCACATTCACATGCCAAAAGTACTAAAACCATCCAAAGAACACTGAAATCAATTAACACTATTAATCAAATGACTTTACAAGTAATGTACCATCATACATGCAATTATATCAGATCAGAAATCAACATATACTGTAATGAAATAAAAAACATTTAACATTAAATATCACATGCCATGCCAAATATAATTCAACTATCCAACAAAAACATTTAACATGTCCAAAAATATGTCCAAAAAACTTATTGTAATAAAATATGTCCAAAAATTGTAAATCTCACTTGAGTATCAAACTGTATCAAGTTTAACAAATTTTAAAACCATCTAAATTTTGAAATCAAATCAAATCTACTGTAAATCTTGTCCATCAAATGGAGGCTCTAGCGTCTGGGTCTCGGGTAGCGCCCTATCCTATAAATAAGACACCTACATACACAATGCACATGAACATTAAAATTTGAAGTTTTAAAAATGAATGAGAATATATATATCTAGAACTTCATGTAAAAAACAAAATATAACAAAAAAATCACGCAATACCTCGTAAGGTTGCCTCTCCATTTGATGACCAGGTTCTGCCATAGAAACATCTGCAGCAGTAACCTGTACAATATACTTGTACAGTTAAATATAAATATATATATACATAAATAATTTATATAAATTAAAAACTTTCAAATGAAAATGCACGTGTACATATATAAACTTATTTGAACAATAATATTAAAAAAAGAACTAAAGACAACTTCTTCAAATGCCGTGGATGTTCCTATCTCCGTCGCTAGAGTCCTCAGATTAAAAAAATCTTCTATACGAACCTAAATTCAAAATTTTTTAAATAACTCAAAATATAGATCTCTCTCTATATATCTCAATTTTTAATGGAACTTTTTGAGGTAACATAGATTTTGAACTTGTGAAAAATTGTCCATACTTGTACATCTCCCAATGAAGTAGAAGGTATATCTCCTAAGGAAGAAGAAGGTACCGGCATCCCAAAAACATCAGACGGAATCGGTACCTGTTAAATTTTTTTATCAAATTATATATATACATACATGTACATGTGTGGCAACAATTATTTATTTTAGAGTCACTTAAAAAAAACTAACATACATGTGCCAACATATCATGATGGTCAGACCCATCTGCATCGTTTGAGCCAGAGGTCCCGAACGTAATATTAACATTTTCATCACGCATCATGCCTGAGAACTGTAAATGGTGTTTTAACATATAATCATACATTTTTATTAGATTAATGTACACATACAAATAAATGTATACATGTACATACACATGTATTTATTACAAATTGTACACGTATATGTAAATATAATTTCAAACCCTAAGGTCACTAACACATACCGTTCCGGTGCCCTCTTCCTCATGAAAAATTAGGTCTTGCAGACCATTGTGACAATTTATTGCGTATGTTCGGAGATCTTCAACATTCATGTTGTAAATCTCCTCATCTGTACAATAAACAAAATTGGCACGTGCATTTTCACGTGCTCTTTGTCGATTTAAACCAATATCGACTCCACTCAATCCGCTATGAACATTGTCGATCATAACATCTCTTGCTTCACGATTTATTTGAGAAGTCGCATCCATCTCTGATCGCAGGGTTTCGACTCGAAACGGTCGACTCACCAATGGCGGCTCAGGGCGAGGCAACTCCACATCTCGCTTAGCACCCTTACGTTGACATAATCGACCTCTCCCCGGGCCAAAAAATTCTGAAGGAAGGTCATTGTAGTCGGGTTTCATACCCAAAAAAAATTCTGCATAAAACATTTGTGCAAAATAAAGAGGAACCTCATCGTTCCATGGAAGCCTTCCAAAGGCCGCAAGATGTCGACTATACAAATATTGTGCTTTGTCTGGGTGCTTGAAATACTGCACCTTCAACATTTTTTTTTTTAGCCCTTCCTTATAATTAAACATTGACTTAGCATCATCTCTTGAAACTCTTTTTTTTATGTCCTGCCATTTATCGGGACCTATCACTGTTTCTTTTCTCTTTCTCATCACTTCTACAAACGAATCAGTCGTTGGCCCCAAATATTTGTACACTTTTACCATTTCACTCAATGAATGTGTAACTATTTCTAGGCTTTGTCTACTCTCAGCAGGTAGAGACAAAGACTGAAGATCTCTTTGCAATTTTGCATGAAGGCTTTGACACCTTTGTAAGGTGCATTCCGCCATGTTCGTTTCCCATGGTATATCAGTAATCTCAGCTGGATAAGTTGTGCTGGGTTGACAACCTTCTTCTTCAATGTAGCGCGTTGCCCTGTGTCTTTTTTGACCACTGGCTCGAACATTTTCAGCCTCTGCATCAATATATATAAAATTTCGTATATTAGAAAAAACACATGTAAAAAAAGTTGTACAAATTTAATGAAAAAATATTGAAATTGATGGCAACCTTGATGTTTTTGGTTAACATCATCTCCAACATGACCCTGTTGAGAACCAACCCCAGAATGACGCTGCTGAGAACCAGACCCACAGTGACCCTGTTGAGAACCAGCGGCCGTTGATTGGCCTTCGGGGGAATAAATATCACCCCCTTCTCGCAACCTGCTACCACTCGTCCCTCGACCGATTGAACCTTGGCCATGCTCCATGGATGGAGTAGAAACCTTTCTCCTCTTGCCTCCTAAAAATTAAAATATGAAACTTATTAACAACTAATTTCACTCACAAAGTTAATAAAAAAATCAATTCCATATGTACACACATGTATGGAGATTTAAGATTATATTCAAATACCGTGAACATCCTCCGATCCCTGAGCCTCCATATGGGATTCGGCCGATCTTCGTCTTTCATCCTCCATGATATATATCTATTGGCCGACATTCACAAAATAGATTTCAAAAAATCAATACCTCAGAGTAAAATCCAGTTTGGGGCTGTTAAATCCAGTATGTTCTATATTTCTTACATTTCTGCCCTCCTATTTTTCTTTCCAGTCAAGGTTTATGAAATAACATGAGAAGCAACATGAGACTTAGAACAATCATTTTCATTATCTATATGGAAGGCAAGAAGGATTATATCCCCTTAAGCTTAAGCTTATGTAGTTTGTCAATTTTTATCATATATTTTTTGGTAAGTGTAAATGTTTTTTTATCTATAGTACAAGTCATGAGTTCCCCAATTTTACCTTATGTAAAGCATGATTCTAGGATTACTAAAATTTGTCCTTGGTTTTTTAAGAATATATCAAATAAAGTTTTGGAGAAGCAAATATGGCTTGTTCCTTAGAATTTGGCACTTAGAATTTCCATAACGCTTATAACCCCATCCTTACGATTTTTATAATTTCCATGATGAGACATTTGAATTTCCTTCCCCATATTTCTTGTTAATGATTATAACCTTAAAATGGCTAGTATTGGTTTGTCATCATCATCTAAAAATGACTTGGCAGATGAAAATTTACCATGTCAATCATCATCACTTCACACCATCTCATACATGACGCCTTCTACATATTATATGCATGAATTTTTGGAATGTCATCCTCTCTACCTATCCCATGAATGATTGTGACAACAGGTGAATAAAATACAATTTATAATAAGAAGATAGTTTCTAGTTTGTCCTCCTCCATCCGCCCCATAGCTAGTGATTTCTCAATTTTCCACTTCCAACCTTATATTCTCAAAATTCATTAGCAGCTAATTTTATCGATAGCCACACCACTATACATATAATTATCATATACACTACTACATTAATGAACTCTACGTTGTTTGTTATTGTAAAGTCCAATAAAAAACAATGTTAATTGAGTTTAGTAGTGTATATAACAATTTCTTTGACTTCTAGGTGTGTTGTGACTATTAGTAGAATTAACTACCAAAATGAATTTCCAAAATAAAATGTTGGAAAAGAAAAAATAGGCAATCACTAAATATGGAGTGGGTGGAGGAGGACAAACTTATAGTGATCCCTTCCTTATCAAATTTCTTTTATTCACCTAATGTCACAATCAATCATGGTCTAGATAGAAGAGATGACCTACCATAAATTCAATCATATAATGTGTAGAAGGGTCATATGTAGATGGTGTGAAACGATGATTACAAACATGGTAATTTTTCATCTACTAGGTCATTTTCAGATGATGATTACAAACCAATGCTAGCCCATTAAAAGTTATAATCATTGGTGCCTAATGTGAGGTGGACAATTTAAATCAAGTTCGTATCAAAGTACAATTTAGCTCATTTTAGTCAAGGTTAGTTAGAAGAATTAGCTATTGGTTTCTACCTTCAATTTCCTCTGAAAATGAATGTGTACGTGCTTTTGAGAGAAATTAGAGACATTAGAGGAACAAGGTCCAAATTTTTGATGAAAATGTGCTATGAAAGTAAAGGGTTTTAAAGGCAAGCATGTACAAGGCATAATTGAGCCAAAATGTTCTTCAAGAAGGGCCTAATTATTTGGGTCTTGGTTATGGAAAACATGGAAAATGCTCCAAAGCCAAGGAGGCTTGTGAGGTTTGTGTTCATGATGAATGGAACATGTACATAGTTTACCTTAAATTTGTTGTGTTTTACGGATATTAAAATGAAGAACTTCTATTTAGATCCATTCCAGAGATTGACTGCAGGGGTATTTACTAGATATGTCACCTTTCATAAAAGATGAGATCCAGAGGCTACCTGGCCCTTTACAGACTCTACCTATAGAACTTGTAGAAGTAAACACTAGAGGCATTAACAATATCAAATAACGTTTTCATGCTCAGACATGGGAATGTGTCTCTTTCCCTAGACGCAAAAAAATAGTTCTTGAGGTAGTTAATATTCATAGACATGTCATCAAGCAAGTCAATGTGATCATCCCTCCTTCCCTCCCTTGTAAAATAATTATGTTTTGCGGGTCAGAAAGCCAAAATATGGAGACAATTATCACCAAATCCAACGTACGATTATGCATGATGGAGAATCTCTAGCGCTTTTCCTTGTTAATATATTTAATAATCTCAATATTTATTTAAAAGTATCAATAGTATTTCGACGACATCACATTGTTCAAATCTCATGGTCGAAATACTATTGATACTTTTAAATAAATATTGAGATTATTAAATATATTAACAAGGGAAAGCGCTAGAGATTCTCCATCATGTATAATCGTACGTTGATGCTTATAGAGTGAAAAAACTGAAAGAATCAACTTGTAGGGTCATTTTAATGGGGGGTGGAGAATTCAGGTCTAAAACCTTTTGCAGTCATTTTGAGGTATTGAATGACATTTCTGGGGGTCAAACGATTATATAATTTAAGTTGAAGGCCCATGAGATAAATATGACTTTTATGTGACATTTGTAAATTAAATCATCTATTTGTTGTGTTATATGAACAAAATTGGTACGCATATCTAAAGAGTCCAAATGCTCATTCAAGACCATATGTAATCCTCATCTAACTTAGCCAAGGATTTGCAATACTATATTTGAGTTGGCTAGCTCCATTTCAAGATATTATGGTTATCCAAGAGGGGATATAAAAAATGAAAAGAAGAATGGAAAAGAGGATTTCATAATCGATGAAGGTCAAGATGATTCACATGATGAAGTGCAACTAAAAGAAGCGCCATTGAAATGGTTTGCTGATAGATGGTTAGATTTCTTATCCAATTAAGTCCTAGAATGTATTTTGATGTTTCATGAATTTCTTTGCAAATTCAAAGTATGGTGCATGTTGCATGAAGCAAGATGTTGAAAGTAGAGTTATGTTGACACTTAAATGCAACAAATATGGAAATTTGTACATGAGCTATTATTTGACTTGAGAGTCAGTTGTTTGAAGAGGCATGTTTTGTCGACTTGTGTTTGGTTGATGGTTTTGTACACCAATATGTAAGAGTACATGGAGATATTCACATGATGTGAAATTTTTTTTCTTTGAAGGAGAAAAATGATGTGTTTTCAATTTGATGGTTTTGTTTGTGACAAGACGTCACAAGATTTTGCGAAGGTCCACTCTTGAGCGAGAGCCTCATGATTACAACCTATCCGTGAGAATCAAATGGGAGTGCATCCCCATTTTGAAAACAAGTAGGATTCTAAGCTACCTAGGACTCAAACCATCATTTTTAAATTTGAAATATAATGGTGTTGTTTCAATGCCTGAATCCACAACCCTAACACATCAAATCACTAATCTAATTACACATGAAATAAATAGTTATTTTCTTGAACATTAAAAATATAACTAAAAAGTAAATTCAACATAGTTGAAAGAAAAAGAAGCGCCATTGAAATGGTTTGCTGACAGATGGTTAGATTTCTTATCCAATTAAGGCCTAGCATGTATTTTGATGTTTCATGAATTTCTTTGCAAATTCAAAGTATGGTGCATGTTGTATGAAGCAAGATGTTGAAAGTAGAGTTATGTTAGACACACTTAAATGCAACAAATATGGAAATTTGTACATGAGCTCTATTATTTGACTTAAGAGTCAGTTGTTTGAAGAGGCATGTTTTGTCGACTTGTGTTTGGTTGATGGTTTTGTACACCAATATGTAAGAGTATATGGACATATTCACATGATGTGAATTTTTTTTTCTTTGAAGGAGAAAAATGATGTGTTTTCAGTTTGATGGTTTTGTTTGTGACAAGACGTCACAAGATTTTGTGAAGGTCCACTCTTTAGCGAGAGCCTCATGATTACAACCTATCCATGAGAATCAAATGGGAGTGCATCCTTATTTTGAAAACAAGTAGGATTCTAAGCTACCTAGGACTCAAACCATCATTTTTAAATTTGAAATATAATGGTGTTGTTTCAATGCCTGAATCCACAACCCTAACACATGAAATCACTAGTCTAATTACACGTGAAATAAATAGTTATTTTCTCCAACATTAAAAATATAAATAAAAACTAAATTCAACATATTTGAAAGAAAAAGAAGCGCCATTGAAATGGTTTGCTGACAAATGGTTAAAGATTTCTTATCCAATTAAGGCCTAGCATGTATTTTGATGTTTCATGAATTTCTTTGCAAATTCAAAGTATGGTGCATGTTGCATGAAGCAAGATGTTGAAAGTAGAGTTATGTTAGACACACTTAAATGCAACAAATATGGAAATTTGTACATGAGCTCTATTATTTGTCTTCAGAGTCAGTTGTTTGAAGAGGCATGTTTTGTCAACTTGTGTCTAGTTGATGGTTTTGTACACCAATATGTAAGAGTACATGGACATATTCACATGATGCGAATTTTTTTTTTTCTTTGAAGGAGAAAAATGATGTGTTTTCAGTTTGATGGTTTTGTTTGTGACAAGACGTCACAAGATTTTGCGAAGGTCCACTCTTGAGCGAGAGCCTCATGATTACAACCTATCCGTGAGAATCAAATGAGAGTGCATCCTTATTTTGAAAACAAGTAGGATTCTAAGCTACCTAGGACTCAAACCATCATTTTTAAATTTGAAATATAATGGTGTTGTTTCAATGCCTGAATCCACAACCCTAACACATGAAATCTCTAATCTAATTACACGTGAAATAAATAGTTATTTTCTCCAACATTAAAAATATAACTAAAAACTAAATTCAACATAGTTGAAAGAAAAAGAAGCGCCATTGAAATGGTTTGTTGACAAATGGTTAAAGATTTCTTATCCAATTAAGGCCTAGCATGTATTTTGATGTTTCATGAATTTCTTTGCAAATTCAAAGTATGGTGCATGTTGCATGAAGCAAGATGTTGAAAGTAGAGTTATGTTAGACACACTTAAATGCAAAAAATATGGAAATTTGTACATGAGCTCTATTATTTGACTTAAGAGTCAGTTGTTTGAAGAGGCATGTTGTGTCAACTCATGTTTGGTTGATGGTTTTGTACACCAATATGTAAGAGTACATGGACATATTCACAAGATGTGAATTTTTTTTTTCTTTGAAGGAGAAAAATGATGTGTTTTCAGTTTGATGGTTTTGTTTGTGACAAGACGTCACAAGATTTTGCGAAGGTCCACTCTTGAGCGAGAGCCTCATGATTACAACCTATCCATGAGAATAAAATGGGAGTGCATCCTTATTTTGAAAACAAGTAGGATTCTAAGCTACCTAGGACTCAAACCATCATTTTTAAATTTGAAATATAATGGTGTTGTTTCAATGCCTGAATCCACAACCCTAACACATGAAATCACTAATCTAATTACACGTGAAATAAATAGTTATTTTCTCCAACCTTAAAAATATAACTAAAAACTAAATTCAACATAGTTGAAAGAAAAAGAAGCGCCATTGAAATGGTTTGCCGACAAATGATTAAAGATTTCTTATCCAATTAAGGCCTAGCATGTATTTTGATGTTTCATGAATTTCTTTGCAAATTCAAAGTATGGTGCATGTTGCATGAAGCAAGATGTTGAAAGTAGAGTTATGTCGACACACTTAAATGCAACAAATATGGAAATTTGTACATGAGCTCTATTATTTGACTTAAGAGTCAGTTGTTTGAAGAGGCATGTTTTGTCAACTTGTGTTTGGTTGATGTTTTTGTACACCAATATGTAAGAGTACATGGACATATTCACATGATGTGAATTTTTTTTTTCTTTGAAGGAGAAAAATGATGTGTTTTCAGTTTGATGGTTTTGTTTGTGACAAGATGTCACAAGATTTTGCGAAGGTCCACACTTGAGCGAGAGCCTCATGATTACAACCTATCCGTGAGAATCAAATGGGAGTGCATCCTTATTTTGAAAACAAGTAGGATTCTAAGCTACCTAGAACTCAAACCATCATTTTTAAATTTGAAATATAATGGTGTTGTTTCAATGCCTGAATCCACAACCCTAACACATGAAATCACTAATCTAATTACACATGAAATAAATAGTTATTTTCTCCAAAATTAAAAATATAACTAAAACTAAATTCAACATAGTTGAAAGAAAAAGAAGCGCCATTGAAATGGTTTGCTGACAAATGGTTAGATTTCTTATCCAATTAAGGCCTAGCATGTATTTTGATGTTTCAGTAATTTCTTTGCAAATTCAAAGTATCCAGTGCATGTTGCATGAAGCAAGATGTTGAAAGTAGAGTTATGATAGACACACTTAAATGAAACAAATATGGAAATTTGTACATGAGCTCTATTATTTGACTTAAAAGTCAATTGTTTGAAGAGGCATGTTTTGTCAACTTGTGTTTGGTTGATGGTTTTGTATAGCAATATGTCAGAGTACATGGACATATTCACATGATGTGAATTTTTTTTTCTTTGAAGGAGAAAAATGATGTGTTTTCAGTTTGATGGTTTTGTTTGTGACAAGACGTCACAAGATTTTACGAAGGTCCACTCTTTAGCGAGAGCCTCATGATTACAACCTATCCGTGAGAATCAAATGGGAGTGCATCCTTATTTTGAAAACAAGTAGGATTCTAAGCTACCTAGGACTCAAACCATCATTTTTAAATTTGAAATATAATGGTGTTGTTTCAATGCCTGAATTCACAACCCTAACACATGAAATCACTAATCTAATTACACATGAAATAAATAGTTATTTTCTCCAACATTAAAAATATAACTAAAAACTAAATTCAACATAGTTGAAAGAAAAAGAAGCGCCATTGAAATGGTTTGCTGAAAAATGGTTAAAGATTTCTTATCCAATTAAGGCCTAGCATGTATTTTGATGTTTCATGAATTTCTTTGCAAATTCAAAGTATGGTGCATGTTGCATGAAGCAAGATGTTGAAAGTAGAGCTATGTTAGACACACTTAAATGCAACAAATATGGAAATTTGTACATGAGCTCTATTATTTGACTTAAGAGTCAGTTGTTTGAAGAGGCATGTTTTGTCAACTTGTGTTTGGTTGATGGTTTTGTACGCCAATATGTAAGAGTACATGGACATATTCACATGATGTGATTTTTTTTTTCTTTGAAGGAGAAAAATGATGTGTTTTCGCTCGATGGTTTTGTTTGTGACAAGACGTCACAAGATTTTGCGAAGGTCCACTTGAGCGAGAGCCTCATGATTACAACCTATCCGTGAGAATCAAATGGGAGTGCATCCTTATTTGGAAAACAAGTAGGATTCTAAGCTACCTAGGACTCAAACCATCATTTTTAACAAATTTGAAATATAATGGTGTTGTTTCTATGCCTGAATCCAAAACCCTAACACATAAAATCACTAATCTAATTACACATGAAATAAATAGTTATTTTCTCCAAAATTAAAAATATAACTAAAAACCAAATTCAACATAGTTGAAAGAAAAAGAAGCGCTATTGAAATGGTTTGCTGACAAATGGTTAGATTTCTTATCCAATTAAGGCCTAGCATGTATTTTGATGTTTCATGAATTTCTTTGCAAATTCAAAGTATGGTGCATGTTGCATGGAGCAAGATGTTGAAAGTAGAGTTATGTTAGACACACTTAAATGCAACAAATATGGAAATTTGTACATGAGCTCTATTATTTGACTTAAGAGTCAGTTGTTTGAAGAGGCATGTTTTGTCGACTTGTGTTTGGTTGATGGTTTTGTACACCAATATGTTAGAGTACATGGAGATATTCACATGATGTGAATTTTTTTTCTTTGAAGGAGAAAAATGATGTGTTTTCAGTTTGATGGTTTTGTTTGTGACAAGACATCACAAGATTTTGCGAAGGTCCACTCTTGAGCGAGAGCCTCATGATTACAACCTATTCGTGAGAATCAAATGGGAGTGCATCCTTATTTTGAAAACAGGTAGGATTCTAAGCTACCTAGGACTTGAACCATCATTTTTAAATTTGAAATATCATGGTGTGTTGTTTCAATGCCTGAATCCACAACCCTAACACATGAAATCACTAATCTAATTACACATGAAATAAATAGTTATTTTCTCCAACATTAAAAATATAACTAAAAAATAAATTCAACATAGTTGAAAGAAAAAGAAGCGCCATTGAAATGATTTGCTGACAGATGATTAGATTTCTTATCCAATTAAGGCCTAGCATGTATTTTGATGTTTCATGAATTTCTTTGCAAATTCAAAGTATGGTGCATGTTGGATGAAGCAAGATGTTGAAAGTAGAGTTATGTTAGACACACTTGAATGCAACAAATATGGAAATTTGTACATGAGCTCTATTATTTGACTTAGGAGTCAGTTGTTTGAAGAGGCACGTTTTGTCAACTTGTGTTTGGCTGATGGTTTTGTACACCAATATGTAAGAGTACATGGAAATATTCACATGATGTGAATTTTTTTTTCTTTGAAGGAGAAAAATGATGTGTTTTCAGTTTGATGGTTTTGTTTGTGACAAGACGTCACAAGATTTTGCGAAGGTCCACTCTTGAGCGAGAGCCTCATGATTACAAACTATTCGTGAGAATCAAATGGGAGTGCATCCTTATTTTTAAAACAAGTAGGATTCTAAGCTACCTAGGACTCAAACCATCATTTTTAAATTTGAAATATCATGGTGTGTTGTTTCAATGCCTAAATCCACAACCCTAACACATGAAATCACTAATCTAATTACACATGAAATAAATAGTTATTTTCTCCAACATTAAAAATATAACTAAAAACTAAATTCAACATAGTTGAAAGAAAAAGAAGCACCATTGAAATGGTTTGCTGACAAATGGTTAAAGATTTCTTATCCAATTAAGGCCTAGCATGTATTTTGATGTTTCATGAATTTCTTTGCAAATTCAAAGTATGGTGCATGTTGCATGAAGCAAGATGTTGAAAGTAGAGTTATGTTAGGCACACTTAAATGCAACAAATATGGAAATTTGTACATGAGCTCTATTATTTGACTTAAGAGTCAGTTGTTTGAAGAGGCATGTTTTGTCAACTTGTGTTTGGTTGATGGTTTTGTACACCAATATCTAAGAGTACATGGACATATTCACATGATGTGAATTTTTTTTTTCTTTGAAGGAGAAAAATGATGTGTTTTCAGTATGATGGTTTTGCTTGTGACAAGACGTCACAAGATTTTGCGTAGGTCCACTCTTTAGCGAGAGCCTCATGATTACAACCTATCCGTGAGAATCAAATGGGAGTGCATCCTTATTTTGAAAACAAGTAGGATTCTGAGCTACCTAGGACTCAAACCATCATTTTTAAATTTGAAATATAATGGTGTTGTTTCAATGCCTGAATCCACAACCCTAACACATGAAATCACTAATCTAATTACACATGAAATAAATAGTTATTTTCTCTAAAATTAAAAATATAACTAAAAACTAAATTCAACATAGTTGAAAGAAAAAGAAGCGCCATTGAAATGGTTTGCTGACAAATGGTTAAAGATTTCTTATCCAATTAAGGCCTAGCATGTATTTTGATGTTTCATGAATTTCTTTGCAAATTCAAAGTATGGTGCATGTTGCATGAAGCAAGATGCTCAAAGTATAGTTATGTTAGACACACTTAAATGCAACAAATATGGAAATTTGTACATGAGCTCTATTATTTGACTTAAGAGTCAGTTGTTTGAAGAGGCATGTTTTGTCAACTTGTGTTTGGTTGATGGTTTTGTACACCAATATGTAAGAGTACATGGACATATTCACATGATGTGAATTTTTTTTTCTTTCAAGGAGAAAAATGATGTGTTTTCAGTTTGATGGTTTTGTTTGTGACAAGACGTCACAAGATTTTGCGAAGGTCCACTCTTGAGCGAGAGCCTCATGATTACAACCTATCCGTGAGAATCAAATGGGAGTGCATCCTTATTTTGAAAACAAGTAGGATTCTAAGCTACCTAGGTCTCAAACCATCATTTTTAAATTTGAAATATAATGGTGTTGTTTCAATGCCTGAATCCACAACCCTAACACATGAAATCACTAATCTAATTACACATGAAATAAATAGTTATTTTCTCCAAAATTAAAAATATAACTAAAAATTAAATTCAACATAGTTGAAAAAAAAAGAAGCGCCATTGAAATGGTTTGCTGACAAATGGTTAGATTTCTTATACAATTAAGGCCTAGCATGGATTTTGATGTTTCATGTACTTATTTGCAAATTCAAAGTATGGTGCATGTTGCATGAAGCAAGATGTTGAAAGAGTTATGTTAGACACACTTAAATGCAACAAATATGGAAATTTGTACATGAGCTCTATTATTTGACTTAAGAGTCAGCTTTGTTTGAAGAGGCATGTTTTGTCAACTTGTGTTTGGTTGATGGTTTTGTACACCAATATGTAAGAGTACATGGACATATTCACATGATGTGAATTTTTTTTTTCTTTGAAGGAGAAAAATGACGTGTTTTCAGTTTGATGGTTTTGTTTGTGACAAGACGTCACAAGATTTTGCGAAGGTCCACTCTTGAGCGAGAGCCTCATGATTACAACTTATCCGTGAGAATCAAATGGGAGTGCATCCTTATTTTGAAAACAAGTAGGATTCTAAGCTACCTAGGACTCAAACCATCATTTTTAAATTTGAAATATAATGGTGTTGTTTCAATCCCTGAATCCACAACCCTAACACATGAAATCACTAATCTAATTACACGTGAAATAAATAGTTATTTTCTCCAACATTAAAAATATAACTAAAAACTAAATTCAACATAGTTGAAAGAAAAAGAAGCGCCATTGAAATGGTTTGCTAACAAATGGTTAAAGATTTCTTATCCAATTAAGGCCTAGCATATATTTTGATGTTTCATGAATTTCTTTGCAAATTCAAAGTATGGTGCATGTTGCATGAAGCAAGATGTTGAAAGTAGAGTTATGTTAGACACACTTAAATGCAACAAATATGGAAATTTGTACATGAGCTCTATTATTTGACTTAAGAGTCGGTTGTTTGAAGAGGCATGTTTTGTCAACTTGTGTTTGGTTGATGGTTTTGTACACCAATATGTAAGAGTACATGGACATATTCACATGATGTGAATTTTTTTTTTCTTTGAAGGAGAAAAATGATGTGTTTTCAGTTTGATGGTTTTGCTTGTGACAAGACATCACAAGATTTTGCGTAGGTCCACTCTTTAGCGAGAGTCTCATGATTACAACCTATCCGTGAGAATCAAATGGGAGTGCATCCTTATTTTGAAAACAAGTAGGATTCTAAGCTACCTAGGACTCAAACCATCATTTTTAAATTTGAAATATAATGGTGTTGTTTCAATGCTTGAATCCACAACCCTAACACATGAAATCACTAATCTAATTACACGTGAAATAAATAGTTATTTTCTCCAACATTAAAAATATAACTAAAAACTAAATTCAACATAGTTGAAAGAAAAAGAAGCGCCATTGAAATGGTTTGCTGACAAATGGTTAAAGATTTCTTATCCAATTAAGGCCTAGCATGTATTTTGAGGTTTCATGAATTTCTTTGCAAATTCAAAGTATGGTGCATGTTGCATGAAGCAAGATCTTGAAAGTAGAGTTATGTTAGACACACTTAAATGCAATAAATATGGAAATTTGTACATGAGCTCTATTATTCGACTTAAGAGTCAGTTGTTTGAAGAGGCATGTTTTGTCAACTTGTGTTTGGTTGATGGTTTTGTACACCAATATGTAAGAGTACATGGACATATTCACATGATGTGAATTTTTTTTTTCTTTGAAGGAGAAAAATGATGTGCTTTCAGTTTGATGGTTTTGTTTGTGACAAGACGTCACAAGATTTTGCGAAGGTCCACTCTTGAGCGAGAGCCTCATGATTACAACCTATTCGTGAGAATAAAATGGGAGTGCATCCTTATTTTGAAAACAAGTAGGATTCTAAGCTACCTAGGACTCAAACCCTCATTTTTAAATTTGAAATATCATGGTGTGTTGTTTCAATGCCTGAATCCACAACCCTAACACATGAAATCACTAATCTAATTACACATGAAATAAATAGTCATTTTCTCCAACATTGTGTTATATGAACATAATTGGTACGCATATCTAAAGAGTCCAAATGATCATTCAAGACCATATGTAATCCTCATCTAACTTAGCCAGGGATTTGCAATACTATATTTGAGTTGGCTAGCTCCATTTCAAGATATTATGGTTATCCAAGAGGGGATATAAAAAATGAAAAGAAGGATGTTGTTGTAGGTTATCCAAGTCGAACATAGAACTAGTGGAGAAACCTAAGGAAAACCTATGTTTCCAGGTCGACCCTTTGTAGAGGTTCCAGTACCTGAGAGTAAAATCCAATTTGGGGTTGTTAAATTCTAACTGTATTGGTAATTGTGCTAGGGGGGAGAAATAAGATGAAATTTCCTCTTCTCATGGTTGGGAGTCTTGTTTTTCATGTGGATTCAACCAAACATATTGTACATATTAAATGAGGACATAATTATTACACATTTTTAATTTACATTCAAATGATTCTTTGATTTATCTCCTATAGCTTAATGTATTATGCTAGATATATAATTTAAGTTGAAGGCCCATGAGATAAATATGACTTCTATGTGACATTTGTATTGAATCATCTATTTTTTGTGTTATATGAACATAATTGGTACGCATATCTAATTTACATTACTTTAATATGTCATGCTTCTTTAATTTATCTTTTATAGATGACCGAAGCATCCCTTTTTAATCTATCCCTTTTGACTTCGGATATGTGGGCAATATTCATCTGCATATTTTTCTATCATAAAGCAGTGAATAAAATTGTATTCCATTTGTGTCAATGTTAAGGTTAAGCACATGGATTAAAGTTTTATATATTATATGAGTACGCTATGTATTATATATGGTCTTGAATGAGCTTTTAGACTCTTTAGATATATATCTAAAGAGTCGAAATGCTCATTCAAGACCATATGTAATCCTCATCTAACTTAGCCAGGGATTTGCAATACTATTTTTGAGTTGGATAGCTCCATTTCAAGATATTATGGTTATCCAAGAGGGGATATAAAAAATGAAAAGAAGGATATTGAACTGTAGGTTATCCAAGTTGGACATAGAACCAGTGGAGAAACCTGAGGAAAAACTATGTTTTCAGGTCGAACCTTTGTAGAGGTTCCAGTACCTGAGCCTGCCATTTTCAAATTTATTTTTAAGGCTAGATTTCACATGGGCTAAAATTTTAGGGTCACAACCAATGAGTATAAAGTCATCAACATAAAGAACAATTATTATGACATGGTTACTACTTTCTTGGTATAGGCATTGTAGTTATAATTGCATATATAAAAGTAAGTATTAAGAAGAAAGTTGTTCATTTTAGCATTCCAAACATGAGGATCTTACTTAAGTCCTAGAGAGATTTCTTCAGGTGGTAAACAAATATAGTCATTTTGAATATAGTTAGGAGGTTATTCCAAGTAAATTTGTTCTTGCAATCCCCATGCAAGAAGGTGGATTTAATGTTCATTTAATGGACCTACAATTTATATGAAATAATAAGGGCTAGAATAGTAAAAAGGGAATTAATTTTTGCTATAAGGGAAAAGGTTTTATTCTAATCAACCCCTTTTAGTTGAAAATTTTTTATCAACTATATAAGTGTTATGTCTTTCAACACTTCCATCTAATGAACACCTAGTTCTATGCACCAATTTACATCTAACAAGGTTTCCTCCCGGAAGAGGTATTAGATCCCAAGTATCATTCACCACTAAGGAAGGAGGAAACCTTGTTAGATCCTTGGAAGTTTCTATAAATATTTTTAGATCACAAGCCTTTGAAAACTGATCTAAAAGAGAGAAGAATATGTTATCACTAAGCTGGAACCAATTGGGTTGTTCAATGGTCAACCTAATGTAACTATTTCAAATCACTTTGGATTGAAAGTTAGCCCTTCTAGTTAGAGAGGGCTCTCTCAAAGAAAACAAATGAATACTCAAGATCAAATTTATATTGCAGATGGATAACTCTTTTTGTGTTTTAAGTTATTTTTCTGGTGGAAGATGTATGAAAGGCTACCAATAGATCTTTGTTACAACGGTCTGCCACCTAGGCTAGACTTCGATACTGACCTAGAGACCTAATTCAAATAGGATTACATCACTTTTGAGGAAAAATAGGGGTATTTCAATTTTAATAGAGTTGGTAATAAAAGTGCCTATTTTTTTTGTTAACATATTCATTTCCATTATATACTCCTAACTTCTAAAGTTGATGTCCTAATTGTTTTTCTACAAGAACATGTAAGCCAAAAAGTTCACTCTTAAGTTTTAAAAAATAAATCTCGGTTTCTCTGGAGAATCTATCAATAAAATTTAAGTAATTGAAGCTATAGAAATAAGTAGAAGGAAGAGAATCACAAAAATCACTATGAACAAGCGACAAGGGGGGAAATTAAGAGGAATAATTTTATTTCCATGGTAACCTAGTAAAGTCCCTACTTCTTGTATATCCTCAATATATAATTTCCATGAAAAGTAGTTTTAATTCGTAAGTAGGAGATTACCTATACTAGCCATATTACAATATGCAAATAAGATTATTTCAAAAGAAAAAATTAATTGTTTAGAAGGGGAGTTCTCAAATAAATGGTTAGTTTTATGAAAATGACACTACAAATGTAATTTGGATGTCAAAATTATACCATTTTGAAAAAATATATAAAAATGAACAAAAGTACTATGTGGGAAGTGGAGGTTGATCAACGCAATGATGGTTGTACATTGAGACTATTGAGTTAATTTACAAACCCAAAAATATATAATTAAAACAAAGAAATTAAAAAAATAAAAAAATAAAAAAAATAAAAAAAAATCATTTCTTCTCTAACTTTCCTTATAAGCTCACATTTACAAATATACAGTTAGTTACTTGTATTAATGCAAGTGACTCACTTTTATAAATAAGTGAGAAACATGTTTACAATAAGGTCACTTTATAAATTAAAGTCATATGAAAAAAAAATAGAAAAAAAATATAACATATAAAAAAATTTCAAAAAAAAAGGTGAAACAACAACCGCAACAATTTAATGAAAAATGAACTACTTGTAATTTAATAAAGTAAATTTTAACCTATTGAATTAATGCATATATAAAAAAAAAGTTAAGAAGGATAAAGGATGTTGTTTCTTTTTCTTATTCTCTAAGTATGTGTTTGCCTAATGCTTATGTATTTGCTTGCAAAAAACTTCAACATGGTTGCATGCAAAAACAAATATTTTTTTCAAATAAAAAAATTGAAAACTTTATAAGCTTGGGGTTAGATTTAAAATGGTCTACGCAAAAAATAAATACCAATTTTCTTTTTTATTTGTGATTTATCAAGATCAAAAAGAGTGAAGGCAAAGAAAAGAATACACACAAACTGAGAATAAAAAATAGAAAAATATAAGAATACACAAAGCAACAACTGGGGCGTACTCATATAATATATAAAAATTTAATCCATGTTCACTGTTTATGCAGAAAAGAATACACACAAACTGAGAATAAAAGTACTCATATAAGTTTATGCAGAAAAACTTTAATCCATAATCACTGTTTATGCATTAAAGAATACACACAAAGCAACAACTAGGGCGTACTCATATAATATATAAAACTTTAATCCATGTTCACTGTTTATGCAGAAAAGAATACACACAAACTGAGAATAAAAGTACTCATATAAGTTTATGCAGAAAAACTTTAATCCATAATCACTGTTTATGCAGAAAAGAATACACACAAACTGAGAATAAAAAATAGAAAAATTAAACTAAAATATTAGAACATAATGAATTATATTTTAAAAACCATAATGAAACTATATATCTTTAGATTTGATAAAAATAGTTGTATATTGAGCAGAAAAAAATTTACATTTTTGGGTGAAACAAAAAAGTTACTAACCAAAACAATACTCTAGACACACTAGAACGGTTCTCTTAGACAAAAAAAGTTCATAAACAACATTATCCATAAGAATTTTGATGCATGCAATGAGAGATATCCAAGATGACAGTGCGGATATATTCCAGATCTCTCATATCCATCTTTAATAGGCTGAGAGGCTGTGGTTTTCTTTGGCTGGCGGGTCAACATATTGCCTTTGGCTGTTTACCTTGGGGTGTGCATATCATCTAATCTATTTTGCTGATGAGGACCTTGAACTACAAAATGTTTTCTTTTCTGGTTTCTTCAGGGCGATGGACAGTTTTACAATGGACAGTTTGGACAGATTGCAGTGGGTCGAAGTCTCATCTGGTTTCAAAATCTTTCTTTGACTTTCATGGACAATTTTCATTGGACAATTTGACAGAATGCTGTGGGTCGAAGTCTCATGACTGGTTTCAAAATCTTTCTTTGACATTTTTACAGTAAATGCGCATTCTCTGTTCTTTTGTGCTTGGAGAGTGCGTTTTTGATGCTGGATTTCACATTGAAGGGTTTCTACTGTGGGCTGGACACAGTGTCTCTGGAAACTAATGTGTCCTCAGATGTGAAAGATCTAATGTATAGTCAAGTTAACATAAATAATGATACATTGGATGTGCTAGAGAGAGTTATTACTCTGGAAACTAAGGTTATGATTTGTGAAGAGCGAAATAAAGAGCTTAGAATTCTAAACGAAGAACAAAGAAGGCAAAACGAAGAAATGCATAAAACACAACAAATTCGTTTACAAGAAATTGATGAGATTAAGGAACTGTTAGAGAGGGAGGCTACACAAATGAAATACATATACAATACCATGACTGTAGAATTGTTTCGCCTCCGTGAGGAGGTGGCTAAACTACGTGAAGATCTTAAAGATAGTAAAAGTTGGACGTAACTACATACCCGAGCGCGGACGTAACAGCAGAAACAGAGCCCGAGCGCGGACGTAACAACACGAACAGAGCCCGAGCGCGGACGTAACAGCAGGAGCGCCAACGCGGCAAATAGAAATAGAGCTGCAAAAATCGCGCCAACAATGAAAACAGTAACATTCGCGGGAGATATATTTATAAAAAATAGTTCGGATGAACTATTTTAAAACTAAAAGTTCGGCCGAACTCCTGTTGCCGGTTTTCCAAACCTTCGGCAAAAATTCTGTTTGCTGCGCCGTCACTGTGCTGTCAATCTAAACGGACTCAAAAGTTCGGCCGAACTCTTTAAGAAAGTTCGGCCGAACTATTATATAGTTCGGGTACTAGTGATGAGAACTGAAAATGGTGTTCACATATATGATACATTTTTTTTATATTAACATATACAAATAAATGTATGTATATGTATTTATTACAAATTGTACATGTGTTAAAATATTCACCCTAACCTTTAACATATACCGATCCCATGCCCTCTTCCTCATGAATAATTAAGTCATGCCAACCATTGTGATAATTCTTTGCATATGTTCTGGGCTCTTCAATACTCATGTTGTTTATTTCATCAACTGCATGATACAAAAAGTTAGCATATGAATTCTCTCGTGCTCTTTGTCGATTTAGACAAACATTAATTCCACCAAGTCCACTCTGAACATTGTCTATGATGACATTCCTTGCTTCTCAACTAATTTGAGAAGTGACATCCATCTGATAGCAAATTTTCCACACGAAGAGGTTGACTTAACAATGGTGGCTCCGGGCGAGAAAACTCAGTGTCACGCTTAGCGCCCCTACGGTCACATAATCGACCTTTCCCAAGACCAAAAAATTCAGAGGGAAGGTCATTATAATTAGGTTTCATTCAAAAAAATAATTTATTATAAGAGGAACCTCGCTGCTCCATGGTAGTCTTCCATAGGCAGAAAAGTATTTATCATACAAATGGCAAGCTATATCAAAGTGCTTGAAATATTTCACCTTTAGTATCTTTCTTTTCGGCGCTTCTTTGAAATTAAACATAGACTTGGCCATTTCTGTTGTAACTCTGTATTTAACATCTTCCTATGTATTGGGACCCATCACTTTTTCCTTTATTTTCCTCATCACTTCTACAAAAGTATCAGTGGTTGACCCAGGCGTTTTGTACACATCTACAAGTGTGCTTAAAGAGTGAGTAACTATTTCTAAGCTTTCTCAACTCTCAGCAAGGAGTTTCAAAGACATAAGATATTTCTTCAATTTTGAATAAATATGTTGACACCTTTGTAATGTGCATTGCTGGATGTTTGTTTCCCAAGGTAAATTGAAAATGTTAGATGGATAAGTCGTGGTTGGTGTACAACCTTCTTCTTGAATAACGCGTTATGGCCTACGTATTTTTCGAGCAACATTTTCACCCTCTACATCAATATATAAAATTTTGTATATTTAAAAAAACATGTGAATAAATTTGTATAGATTGAATGAAAATAATATTCATATTGATGGCCACCTTGAGATGGTTCGGCAACATCATGCCCACCCTGAGATTCTTGAGAACCAGAATGACCACCGATTGGTTGAGAACCAACACGACCACCCATTGATTAGAATCCGGGGGAATGGATATCACCACCCTCACGCGAAGGAAGCTTCATAAAAAAATATGAATTTATAATCAATTCAAAAATACATACATACATATAAATACATGTACATATGATTGATTAAATTGCGTGAACTATACCATGATTGCGTGAACTATGGTCATGTGGCATGCTCCATTGATGGAGTGGATATTCTTATCCTCCTTACTCCTAAAAAATGAAAAAATGAAATTGATTGAAAACTAATTTAACTCACAAAATTGATAAAAATTCAATTCCATATGTATACATGTGCATAAAATTATATATATATATATATATATTCAATAAAAAAATAAATTTCACATGTATACATATATGCATGGAGATAAGATTATATATTCAAATGTCATTTAAAAACATACACATTTAATATAAATACCATGAACATCCCTCGATCTATGATCTCCCTCTCTCGTAGAGGCATGAGATTCTATTGATCTTCGCCTTTCATCCTCCATGATATATATATATATATATATATGGATATCTACAGTGGAAATTTACAATTATTTTTAAAATTACTAATTAAAATAAATTCAAAAGATTTCAAAAAATTAATGTAATTTAGGACACAAATGTTGAGCACAAACACAAATTATTTAAAACACAACTTTCAAAGCACAAATTGATGTGTGAAAATCACTTTAAATAAAAATTTGTTGAAGTTCTCACATTTTAATTTTATAAAACATGAAGTTCACCAAGTTGCGCTTACATGGTGAAAGCACACTTGGTATATAATTGAAAAAAACACATGGTCATTAAAAATGATGCATTTATAAATAAAAAACACAATGTACATATCAAATATATGTTACAATTTCCATCAATAAATTTTGAAGGAGAGCGTCTCAACACTAATTCCTCTTTGAGAAATGCATCTTGAATTGGCATTGCCCCGTATAATAGTAATTCATCTTTGACAGATGAATCTTGAATTGGCATTGCCTCGTATAATACTAATTCATCTATTAATTCATCTTTGATAGATGAATCTTGAATTGGCATTGCTCCACACAATAGATCACGAGACATCTTATTAACATTTTCACAATGTCTTATACTAAAAAATTGAAATTGTCTAGAACAATATTGTTTGATTTCCATGCAGTTGTTTTAGTCTCTCATTTTTAACTTGGTACACGCCTTTCATCTGATTGCACACAAGTTCAGAATTGGTGAAAACTATAATTCCATTTGATCCATACTCCATAATTGTTCCCAAGCCTTCTATCAATGCAATATAATATTTTTCATTGTTTTTTGTTATTCCCGATATATTCATTTTCCTTTTGGAGGGCCTTGTTAGTCGCAATATTGCAAAGCACATATGTAATCATTGCTTTCCCTAGAATGAGATAACAAGAAACATCTATGCATAATATCCATTTTTCAACCATGTTTAGTGGGCTTTTTGATCCCTGGAAAAAAACAAATTCAATAAAATATATTGAATGAACATTTATTAGAAGTGCATGGGAGAAATGACATGTAGATGGTTCCCAAAAAAACTATCAAATATCTTAAATTTTATGGGAGAAATGAAATGTACATGTTTCCCAAAAATGCTAACAAATGCCTTAAATTTTATGGGAGAAATGGCATGTACATGATTTACAAAAACACTAGCATTTTCCTTATGGAAAATGCCTTAAAGTTTCTGGGAGAAATAACATGTACATGGTTGGGAGAAATGCCATGTACATGGTTCCAAAAAACACTAGCAAATGTCAGGTTTATGGGAGAAATGACATGTACATGGTTTCCAAAAACACTAGCAAATTCCTTAAAATTTATGGGAGAAATGACATGTACATGGTTTCCAAAAACACTAGCAAATTCTTTAAAATTTATGGGAGAAATGACATGTACATAGTTTTCAAAAACACTAGCATTTTCCTTAAAAATATATTAAATGAACATTTATTGAAATGACTTAAATTTTATTGAAAATGCATGGGATAAATGATATGTACATGGTTTGCTTTAAATTTTATGGGAGAAATGACATGTAGATGATTCCAAAAAACACTAGCAAATGCCAAGTTTATGGGAGAAATGACATGTACATGGTTTCCAAGTTTATGAGAAAAATGACATATATATGGTTTTAAAAAACATGTAAAATTACTTAAAAATATATTAAAATAAATTTTATGGGAGAAATGACATGTACATGGTTTGCCTTAAAGTTTATGGGAGAATTTATGGGAGAAATGACATGTACATGGTTTGCCTTAAAGTTTATGGGAGAATTTTAAAGTTTGTCTCAAGTTTATGAGAGAAATGACATGTACATGGTAAGCCTTAAATTTTATGGAAGAAATGACATGTACATGGTTTTCCTTAAAGTTATGGGAGAAATGACATGTACATGGTTTGCTTTAAAGTTTATGGGAGAAGTTTAAAGTTTGCCTCAAGTTTATGGGAGAAATGACATGTACATGGTTTGCCTTAAAATTTATGGGAGAAATTATATAGAAATGACATGTACATGGTTTTCCTTGAAGTTTGTCTTAAATTTTATGGGAGAAATTAAATAGAAATGACATGTACATGGTTCCCAAAACACTAGCAAATGTCTTAAAATTTATGGGAGAAATCACATAGAAATAACATGTACATGGTTCCCAAAACACTAGCAAATTCCTTAAAGTTTATGGGAGAAATGACATGTACATGGTTTCCAAAAACACTAACATTTTCCTTAAAATTATATTAAATGAAAATTTATTGCAAATGAATTAAATTTTATTGCAAATGCCTTAAAGTTTATGGGAGAAATGACATGTACATGGTTCCCAAAAACACTAGCAAATGCCACGTTTATAAGAGAAATGACATGTACATGGTTTCCAAGTTTATGGGAGAAATGACTTGTACATGGTTTGAAAAAACATGTAAAATTACTTAAAAAATAGATTAAATTAAAGTTTATGGGAGATATGACATGTACATGGTTAGCCTTAAGTTTATGGGAGAAATGACATGTACATGATTTGCCTTAAATTTTGACGTAAAGTTTATAGGAGAAATTACATAGAAATGACATGTACATGGTTTGTCTTAAAGTGTATGGGAGAAATTACATAGAAATGACATGTACATGGTTCCCAAAACACTGGGAAATGCCTTAAAATTTATGAGAGAAATTACATGGAAATGACATGTACATGGTTCCCAAAACACTAGCAAATGCCTTAAATTTTATGGGAGAAATGACATGTACATGGTTTCCAAATACACTAGCATTTTCCTTAAAAATATATTAAATTAAAGTTTATGGGAGAAATGACTTGTACATGGTTTGCCTTAAAAGTTTATGGGAGAAATGACATGTACATGGTTTCCAAATACACTAACATTTTCCTTAAAAATATATTAAATTGGAGTTTATGGGAGAAATGACATGTGCATGGTTTGCCTTAAATTTTATGGGAGTAATGACATAGAAATGACATGTATATGGTTCCCAAAACACTAGAAAATGCTTTAAAGTTTATGAGAGAAATGACATGTACATGGTTTTCAAAAACACTAGCATTTTCATTAAAAATATATTAAATTAAAGTTTATGGGAGAATGGCAAGCCTTAAGTTTATGGGAGAAATGACATATACATGGCTTGACTTAGAGTTTGTCTTAAAGTTTATGGTAGAATTACATAGAAATGACATGTACATGGTTCCCAAAACACTAGCAAAAGGTTATGGGAGAAATGATTTCCTTAAAAATATATTAAATTAAAGTTTATGGGAGAAATGACATGTACATGGTTTGCATTAAAGTTTATGGGAGAAATGATATGTACATGATTTGTCTTAAATTTTTCCTTGATTTTATGAGAGAAATGACATGTACATGGTTTGCCTTAAAGTTTGCCTTAAAGTTTATGGGAGAAATGACATAGAAATGACATGTTTTGAAGTTTGCCTTGAGTTTATGGGAGAAATGACATGTACATGGTTTGCCTTAAAGTTTAACTTAAAGTTTATGGGAGAAATGACATGTACATGGTTAGCCTTAAATTTTTCCTTAATTTTATGAGAGAAATGACATGTACATGTTTTTATTTAAAGTTTGCCTTAAAGTTTATGGGAGTAATGACATAGAAATGACATGTATATGGTTCCCAAAACACTAGCAAATGTCTTAAAGTTTATGAGAGAAATGACCTGAAAATGGTTTGCCTTAAAATTTGTCTTAAGTTTATCGGAGAAATGACATGTACATGGTCTGCCTTAGCCTTAAAGTTTATGGGAGAAATGACATGTACATGGTTAACCTTAAAGTTTTTCTTAAGTTTATGGGAGAAATGACATGTACATGGTTTGTCTTAAAGTTTGCCTTAAGTTTATGGGAGAAATGACATGTACATGGTTTTCCTTAAAGTTTGTCTTAAAGTTTATGGGAGTAATGACATAGAAATGACATGTATATGTTTCTCAAAACACTAGCAAATGCCTTAAATTTTATGGGAGAAATGACATGAACATGGTTTGCCTTAATTTTATGGGAGAAATGACATGTACATGGTTTGACTTAAAGTTTATCGGAGTAACGACATAGAAATTCCTTAAAGTTTAAGGGAGAAATGGAGAAATGACATGTACATGGTTTTAAAAAACACTAGAATTTTCCTTAAGAATATATTAAATTAAAGTTTATGGGAGAAATGACATGTATTTGGTTTGCCTTAAAGTTTATGGGAGAAATGACATGTGCATGGTTAGCCTTAAAATTTGCCTTAAGTTTATGAGAGAAATGACATGTACATTACATAAAAAAAACTAAAGTTAATAAAAAAAATGAAGTTAATAATTAAAATAAAATTTCGGTAAAATTGTCAATTTACCGTTTTGGGCACCATGGATTGACAACCCATGGTTTCTATCACGGTATTCTTAACCCGTGGTTTTTTCCATGGTATTCTTCTTTAATGTATCTTATTTAAAGGCATTAAATTCCATTGAATTTTCTTTTTTCCTAAAGAGAAATATTTGGTTGGGGCTTTGAGTGCTATATACTAATAGAAGGAAAAAAAAACTAGGTGATTAGATAAATATAAATATTAGGTCATTTACTCAAACTCGTAGAAAAATAAAGCATGATCAAGCATGATTAAAATACACTCCCATTAAATCAAAGAATCTTGGATATTTCTGAGAGTTTGAGTTTCTTTCTTTGTGCTCTTTCATACCTTTTGTCAAAAGACAGGAGAGATCTGTGTTTTCCTTTAACACTTATCATATTCAACCTTTTTTTCAAGTGTAATATCATCTTCTTTCTTTTTCTCCTTTTTCATAGGTTTGTCTTCTCTGTGTATGAGTCCTTGTTTTGAGTTTGTTTAGGGGATTTTTTAAAGGCCTTTCAAATGACCTTTGAGAGCCTAACTCTTTATCCCTCTCTACTTGTGCACTTCTAACATCTTTACTATGGGGAAACCTACTCTCCTATGAGTTTTTTCACCCTCTAATTTTTCATTTACAAATCCATAAATCAAAGCTTCCTAATGGTTCTTGGTGTTTTTGTCTCTTATGATGAAGCCTCATTATTAGTGACTAAATTTTCTTGAGTTGGAACATCTTTGTGGGGAAGCATGTCCTTTTGATCTTTGGGAGTTGACCAATTGTATCTCTTGGTGTAGTTGATCCTCAAAGATTTTTGCTTCTTCATTTGCTTGATTTAGTGCATCAAATTGTTCCCTACCAAACTTTTGTTTTTTCTAGAGGAAAATTCTTCAACTTTGATAGCTAATTCAAAAAATACAATAAGTTATTCTTAAATTTGTTTTTTGAATTTGCTAAATAAAAAAAGACAACAATTTGTTTTTGAATTTACTTAATTTATTATTTATTATTCTTCTTATTTTTAACATTTTACATATAAACCACAACCATTTAAAAATAACAAATTCAAAAAACACCCATCTTAAAGAGTACACATGATAACAATAAAAAAATCCTAACAAATTCAAAAAACGCCAATCTTAAAGAGTACACATGATAATGATAAAAAATCCCAAAAGTACTTTATGAATATGGTATCATACATATCCAAATAATTGAACCTTTTACATTGTAATAAAATATAATGAAGTACAATATGCCTAAGGAATCATGCACATCCAAAATGATTGAATTTTGTGTTATATTAGTTTTGGATGCATGTAAACAAATTTAATGCAAATACATCTCTAAATTTGAAATATAAATCCGTGAAACATTTCCTTTTTTCATATACACTTCATATTGAATACACAACGGTTTTGCAACTTTGCTGCATAATTTTTATCACACATACAATCTAAACAATATATTGTCAAACTTGTTCTGGATGAAGGAGGAAAACCTAAATATTCAACTGAAGCTAGAAATTGGCGATCTAGACAGCTAATCTATTGCTTGAACTTACAACTTTTATGTTCATTTCTGTAATATATTCAACATATTTTCTAAACATGGGAATCTCCATAATATACCTTTTATTGATCCACAACGACCTAAAAAACCGTAAATACAAGGATTATCATCATTGCAGAATCCAAACGAAATGAAAACAAGGAATTTCTGGAATGATTGGTCAATAAAAACCCTATACAAGTTAAAATGATATAACACTTGCACAGGGTTTGTATTGAGCTATCATTCCTCAAAGTTTTAGAAATTGACAACACTGCCTTTAGAGAACTACTAAGGCCAAACCCAGTTTTTCTACCATGCTGGTAAGGATTTTTGTGCATGTGAGTTAATTGAATTTTTTAGGAGGAAAGACATATTCTTAACCATTACCCCAACTGACCCATTCTAATTGATAAATTATTTCTAGTTTCCAAAATATGTGGATAAAAAAAAACATCATAAAAACCTAAAACATGTTGAAATCAAAACAGTGTAATTTTATTTATTGAAAAAACAATAAAATGTATTTGATAAAGTATTTTATAGTTTAAAAGCATCTTACTGTTTACTGTTTAGCATAATGATAAATAGTTATCATATGAACTGGAGTGGAGAAATACCTGGAAATTTGCAGAGACCGAGAGCGCGCGCCGATCAGACAACAAGAGCACGGACGGTGAGCAGACAGTGAGAGCGCGAACCGCCAAAGACCTGCAAACACACACGGAAAATTAAAATTTAACAAAAAAAAAAACATAAACAAAAAAAAAAACAACACAACGCAAGTTATCACCTTCGCTTGCTCCCCTCCTTGCCCCTGCAACAAGGAGACAGAAACACAGCAGCGAGTAGCGCAACAACGAGACAAACAACGAGACAAAGAGCAACACATCAGTGAGACAAAGAGCAGCGCAACGGCTCGCTGCAATGACGAGACAAACATCGAGACAAAGAGCAGCGCAACAGTAACTAAAACTTGTTGCGGTCTGGGGGGTTGGTGTATTTATAAGAAAAAGTCGGCTGAATTATTTTAAAAAGTTCGGTCGGCCTATTAGTTCGACCGAACTAATGTTGCCGATTTTCCCATCTCATGCCAAAAATATGTTTACCCACGCCGCCAATACATCGTCAATGTTAACGACGGAAACAGTTCGGCTGAATTAATTTCAAAACTTCGGTCGAACTTTCTAAAATTTCGGCCGAACTTCCTTAAAGTTCAGCCGAACTGTGGTGAAAATGAAATTTATGAACGCATTTCTCACGAAACTGTAACCCACCTTCGCATTTTTACCCTTATGTCTTGAAGAGGGAAAGTTGTTGGGTGGTGATGTGGACTAAAGAGTCACAAAGGTACTGCGGGGAAAGTGGTTCCCTCTCGATCATACCAAGGGATGCAAAGGAAGTGGCACTGATATGTATAAATTCACATGCCCTCACAACAAAGGGGGATATCAATTTTATCTCTAGCACCATCCCTTATCCAAAATATTTATAGCATTTGCATCATTTCTTATCCATTTTAGAACAATTTAAGACAACCTTGGTATCATCTTACGTAAGTGTTGGTTCAATCATACCATATATCTCACATGTTGTGATAACAATCACGCCATTTTATCTGCATGTTGGTTAGATCAATCTATATCATGCCAACTCTTGTTCATTCAGTTTAAAACAACAAGAGCCTTTTTAGTACTCTAGCTCTTGGCACATTGGCTCCCAGGCATGCTCTCTAGAACTCACTTACTAGATTTACTGACCTATCTCTAGTACTAGCTCATTGACTAGAGCTCTATAGTGAAGGAAGATGCTCTAGCAGCACATTTCTCTGAAATTTGGTGAAGGTCTATGGCCCAAAGTTTTTGATCTCTGAACTAATCCCTTGGCATAAAATTACCCTATGTAAGGAGTTCCTTAGACCCTAGATTTAGCTCGAGGGTGGTCAGCTACAAGAAAGGTTATGATGTAGCTAGCATATGGTTGGGAGGAGAGTGGAAGTCCCTCTTTAGTTTCTCGTTAAAAGCATTCAAATAAATAACTTGGTCTATGCTCTTTGATTTATGAATCTCTCTTTGATTTATGAATCTCGATAAATGCTTATTGTGATAACCAATGTAAAATTGTGTTTTTGTTAATTACAAACAAATTTTTAGTAGCTATATAGTTCATAATATAATGGAATAATTCAAAGTTATTTTAATTGTATAGTCTCGTTAATTACACTGAGTAATTTGGGATGTACAACTTAAATTACATATTGGACGAATGCTAACACTGTGCCACACTTCTTGTGTTCCATGGATACAAATTTTTCATGACAATCTCTGACCTTACATCTGTTGCTCGAGAATACGGTGATAAGAGAATCAAGTTATACCTAATGATACTAAGATGATAGAAATGAATGATACACGCATGCTTTATCCTCTTTTATTTTTTAACAACTATATTTAAGAAAAACAAATCTCAACTATAATGGAAGAGACAATATGTGTATGTTATCGTGTTGCTTGAATGTAATATATTATAAGCCTAACTCCTCAACCATGCCATTGAACGGTTGATATATGTATATCACATCAAATTATTTCTGACCATGCCCTCTTTTGGAATCAATTTTTCCATTTGGGAAATTATTATTACCCTACACTCATGTGCCCTCTTTTGGAATCAATTTTTCCATTTGGGAAATTATTATTACCCTACACTCATGTACTACTATGTTAGTTTCATGAATAAATTTGATATGCACATGTATATCTAGTGAAAATTAATTGGGGTCATGCTTTCTTCAGGCCTCATTCTCGTGAATGACTTATATATATATATATATATATATATATATATACATGTTTTGTGAACTACTAAAATGCATATATAATAATTTTTTGTGAAATCTAGTTTGGGTTTTCTCTACTTTCATCTTTATAATTTTTTTTGGGAAATATGAAATGAAATAAAATTTTAAGGTTTATGAGACTAAAAATAGTCTATAGGACTATGAGTTCCATGTTTTTCGCTTTTTGTATCTCAGTTCTTTTCTTATTCAAATTGATGATGAGTTGGCCCAACCTTCCAACACTCTCATCGCTGAAAAGACAATGCCAAGAAACCGATGCTAATATATTTCCATATGTTTTTGAACACATCACATTTCAAAATGAAATGTTTTTCCGATTCCAATGCCCTAGACGTACATAATGTACACACTCGTTCTTCCCAAGCTTCCTTAGGCCTTTTCCAACGTCTTGTTTCACACCAAAGATTATGCAAGTTGGTTCTTAATTGAGCAATAAGAACCTTTGCCCTCCACGGAATGTTAGCTCCAATGTACTCTTTTTGTGAGAAATCATAGCTAGGATTGAATTATTCAATGTAGTACTTCTTCTTTCTACCCAAATCTTTTTCCCATACATGTTTACTAAACTTCTCCATAACATTTCTTTTAGCTCTTTGCTATTTGTGGGACCAGCATTGAGATAGATATTCCATTTTTGCATCCATGTATAGTTTTGTCTCATCCATGTTTTCTTTCTTTCACTCATGTTTTCTTTGAAGATAACATTAGGCCATCTACCTACTCCCATTTACTCAATTCTTCACTCAACATATATATTCAAATATATATATTCGCCAACATATTTGTGCAGGTATTACACATTGATCAATACTTAACATTAAATTAAAATTAGTTTGACTAAAAATTAAACCATGATTTCTAATGTTAACATTATATGAATAAATTCAATTATTTTTTAGTTTTTTTAATTCCATTATTTTTAAAACGTGATTGGTTAATCTAATTAAGTTCTTATTGTACCTGCCACTGGCAGGATACTACGCATCAGGTTTTTCCTGATTGGGACATTAATTCACATTGATTAGACATATGTGTTCAATTTTTTTTTATTTTTTTTGCCATGGTTCACTATAAGATTTATTATTGTTCATTTATTTTAATTATTTTAATTTGAATTATCTGTTATTTAATTGGCCAAAAAATTTCACTTCTTATTACAAAATACCTAGATTTTATCGCCATTATTTCTTTTTAAACAATATTAATTAGTCTAATTAAGTTCTTATTGTGTAATAATTTTTGGCGGCCATCGTACATTTGCCTGATTCATCAGTACATAAATGCCAACGTACTAGTCCCAAATGGAGGCACCTTGAGGAACAAGGCAGACAAAATCAATATTATGTATGTGAATGAATTTTGAAATTTAATCATTTGGCTACATGGTACTTCAATATAGTAATCAAACAATAATATTTATATTAACTGTCAAACAATATGATGTGTGCGTGCTTGCAAGAAGAATGGCAATATATATCTACTTATCTATTTTTGTATTCATTACAATTATAAAACAAAACTGTAATTTATTTTGAGAACTCACTTTTTTAATATTTGTTTTTATTATACATTTTTATTAAAAATGTACATAATAGATATACACTTCATTACTATATTATATTGTTTTATTTTTAATTTATATTTAGGATAATTAAAATTTTCAATTGTTTTTAAGTATTTTAATTAATAATTGGGATAATAAATTTAATATAGAATCATAACTATATATATATATATATATAACAATATTTATTTAAATTAATTTATTTGGATAAATAATTTAGATTTCTTTTTAAATATAGTTGAAGATTTTTTATGATTTTTATATAAAAATATTGATGTTTCATTTAGAAATAAATATTTATAAACATTGTTTTATAACTCTAAATATTTTAACAAGTGTGGACTTTTTAGCAGATTGCATAAAATAAAAGGGAAAATTGTTATCAATTGGAATCATCAAATTTACGAAATTAGGCAATGTTACTAAATGGTCATCCCATTGATTATTAAACAAGTGCTAAATAGTATTTTTTTTTGTCTGTCAAGTTTTCTGTGATCCTCCAAGCTTGAATTGTGGCTTGAGGAGACGCGACCCAGGGGCATCTAATCCGTCAAAATCACTCGAGGACCGCACCTGGTCTGGGCTGCACCAACCCTTTTACTGACTGGAGCTTTTAGCGTGTCTCCTCCCCCTAGCACAAGGCTCAACCACCCCACATGAGGTTTGATCCTGGGTCACCTTGTTGATGAGGCCTATCCTCAACTGGTTGTGTTAGCAGGACTTGGCAAGTGCTAAATAGTAATTAAGATATATAGCTATAATTATTAATCAAGTTATCATATCGTGTTCTCCATTTCCAACAATGATAAATGTGACCCCAACCTACTATGAAGCATATTTCTTTAATATATATTAAAAATGTATGTTGATTTTTATTAAAATTAATAGTGTTAATATATGAAATAACTTTTCATATATATATATATATATAACATAATCGGTTGTTATATTGTATTCCAAAAAAGAAGCAGAGGAAAAAATCCATGATTACATTCTAGACTGCTTATAATGCAGTGGAGGAAGTAGCTACAGTAAGATGCTACATTTCTTTTGTTTCTAGTTTTCAAAAAGAGCTGAAATACAGATATTGCATATATACGGACGAACTAACACAAAAGAAAGACAAATTTGAAAGACATGGTTAATAGAAGAGAGCAGATTAGTCGATATTGATGTGGCTAATATGGCGCGTAGAGTCCTCGGGATTGTTTTCATTACCAGCATTCCTCAAGTTGTTGGAGCTGGAGCTTGGAGCGGTGCACTTCTCCAACATGTATTTGAGAATTTGCACCGATTCTTAAGCATGGGTGCATCGATTGGAGAGAGTGTTAAACTGGTTTTGAAGAGAGGTAACCCTATGGAGAAAGACATTGACATATGCTTCATGTTTTTCATCCAAATTTTTTACCTCAGTTTGCAACTTTGCACCAAGAATCTTTTGGTGAGCTTTGATTTGCTCAAGCTCGGCTTGAAGATCCGCACAGTGGAGGCAATCTTCACTGCGAGCCATGCTATAGTAGATTGTTGAGACTAGGGGGAGCAAAAAATTTACACAAGTTCTGCAAGCAGGGGAGGCGAAACTCTCCTGAGAATGACTGCAGTGAATAAGCGCAAAGGCTGTTGAGAAGGACTGAAGAGTAACACAGATTCGGGGAGTTAATGATGATAGCAGCTACAAAAAAAGCAGGGGGGATGGGCAGAGGGCCAACAGGTGGAAGCGTCGAAGGTGCTGAACATAGCAGCAGCCCGATGAAGCAAGCCGAGGGACTAAGAAGTAGAGGGAGGAGAGTATCACACTGGGAAGGCGAAGTGGAATGACAGCAGGAGCAGGGGTTGAAGAGATAAATAGGCCTGCGAGGGAGGGAGGAGCCCGCTCGGGGGGAGAAACAAGATGATGGAGTCACGAGCAGAGTAAGGGAGCGAGTACAAAGAGTGCAGAGAAGTGTTGTGAGGCTAGAGAGGAGGATCAGATAGGATTTGGGGGCAAACAGAAGCAGGATCATGGTAGAGGCATAAGATTTAAAACATCACTGTAAAGGATTTTCCCCGAGATTCGAGTGCAAGCCCTATTGGCAAGGAGGTCTGCATCTTTATTGAATTTTCGGAGAATGTGAAAGAAGGATATGTCCTTCATACCATCCAGGAGATTGCGGCATCTGTTGATAGTTTGGTGGAGTGCTATATTGGTAGTTGGGCGATCATGATTCATTAGATTGATGACAATGGAGGAATCCCCAAAGATCATAGCGTTTGTAATATTAAGCTTCTCTAATTGATACAAACCTTGAAGAAGAGCTAGGGCCTCTGCTCTGTTGTTAGAAAGGGTTCCAAGACCCCATTCAAAATTTGTGAGAGTACTACCATTTTCACTTCTTATGATGCCTCCAGCCCTTGCAATGCCCGGATTTGATTTGGAAGCCTCGTCAAAGAAAAGAGAGGGTTTGGCACTGCACTTTATCCATTTGGCGAAGTCCTCTTCTTTAAGCCGAATCTTCCATCTTGTATCAGTTCTGTAAGGCTGCTTGGGTGGAGGAGTAATGCTGCTATTTATATCTAGTAGGTTGCTAAGAAAAATTCTTTCCTCAGCATAGAGTTCACGGTGGTCGATTTTGTTGTTGCTCTTAGCAGAGATTGTCTCAAGGGTGAGACTCCAAGATTTGCCGCAAACTTTCCTAAAAGTTGGCTCTTTGTCCTTGAATATCTTCATGTTCCTTGTGAGCTATATGTTCCATAGAACCACATACGGAAGGGTGTCCCAAACTCTTTTTGAGATTTTGTTCTTCTTTTTTCCCCATGGGTAGCTGCATTTCCAAGAGTGGAGGAACTCAATAAAGGTGACATGGTGTGCTCAGCAGGGTTGAAAGAAAGGGGTGAGCTCAGTCCAGCAACGAGAAGCAAAGGGACACCCAATGAAAAGATGGTGGGTAGTCTCTTCAGCGTTTTGACAATTTGGGCATATTGAAGGCTCGAGCATACCTCTTTTCTTGATATTTTCAGCAGTTAGGATTTTATCTTTCAGAAGAGTCCATATGAACATTTTGATCTTGGGAAGGGCTTCTGATTTCCATACAGCCTTCCAGTTGGCCTAGATAGGCGTAGGATAATATTCATTGCATAGATGTTGATAGGCTTCTTTGATGGTAAATGTCGAACTAGAGGGACCCCAACAAAATCCATCAATGTTGTCCTTTTTTAAAGGAGCCAAACCATGGAGGTGAGAATGGAGGTTTTCAAGATCTGCTTCAAGATGGGCTGGAACTTTAGGAAAGTGCCAACCGGTCCAGATTTGAGTATGGGCATCCCAATTGGAGAATTGACTTAAAAAATTAAGACCCATATTGCTAAAGAAGGAAAGGATGCATTAGGTACCAGGTCTATTAATGATGGGATTTTTCCCCATAATTCGATATTTCCCAACATTGATGGTGTTGCCTCCCATGGGGACTTTGGAGAGATTTTGAGCAAGGAATGGGATGGCTTTTTTGCAGAGAGCCCGGATTTTGGAGCATGGTCTATTAGGGATATCTTGGTCAAAGAGATGTTGCTGGGTGGAGTTGAGGTATTTGACTTCCAAGACTTTTTTCCACCAAGCCTGATTCCCATTGATTAGCCTCCAGACAATCTTCCCTCCAAAGGATTTTTTCAAAAGCTTGGGTGGGTGAACTCCAATTCCTCCATGCTCCTGATCTTGGATTACTTGCCTCCATTTGACAAGGTTATATTTCCTTTTGTCATTCTTTTCTCCTTGCCATAGAAAGTGCCTAATGATAGCTTCAATTTTGAGGTGGATGATAGCAGGGGCTTGAAGGAGGGTGAAGTGGTACAATGGTAGGGAATAAAGACCAGATTTAAGGAGGATAAGGCGGCCTGCTAGATTGAGCCATGATGAGCCCCATTGCTGAACTTTTCTCTTCATTTTATCAATGGTGACATTCCAAACATTAGCCTTCAAAGGGCCCACACTCACAAGCATGCCCAAGTAGTTGAAATAGTCCCAATTCAGTTTACAAGGAACACCAAAGATGTTAGCAATGCTGTGAATTGTTTGGTTAGATGCATTCCATCCATAGCTGCAATTTTTTTATGGTTGATCAGACCTCCAGAGAAGAGCATGAATTTTTCCAAGACTGTTTTAAAGCACTGAGAAATGATGTTGGAGGCTCCTCCCTTTAGAAGCGTATCATCTACAAATTGAGAGTGATTCATATTTTTAACTCCGTTGCCGAATTTGATGCCTGTAATGTGACCCGTTTGCCTCATATGATCCAGAATCTTGTTGAAGGATTCCTCCATGAGGATGAAGAGGGAGGGGGAGAGAGGACATCTCTGTCTTAACCCTCTAGAGGATTGAAAAGAGGGAGATGTTCTGCCATTGATAAGCGGTGTTATCCAGGGTCTTGAGATGTAGGAACTGATAAGAGCAAGGAAATTTAGATCAAAACCCATTTTCTGAAGCATTGCAAGGAGGAAGGAGTGCCTGACCTTGTCAAAGGCATTGGCAAGGTCAAGTTTTAAGATAAATCCTTTTTATTTGCAAGAGATGCTAGAGTGAATGGCTTCTTGAACAAGGAGGATGGAGTCATTAATTTTCCTTTGGGATATGAAGCCTCCTTGGTTTTCCGAGATGAGGCTATGAAGGTGAGGTTTGAGGCGTGTGGCAAGAATTTTAGCAATGATCTTATAAGAGGAATTTCAGAGCGAGATGGGCCTAAATCTTGAGAAGGAGGAGGGTTGGTTTTTCTTTGGGGATTAGAGCAAGGAAAGTGGAATTGGTGTAATCCCCAATTTTTTTCTTGCGTTGATTCCATTGTATCATTTTCACTAGATCATTTTTTATCGGATCCCAATAAGTTCTATAAAAGGTAATGGAAAATCCTTCTGGCTCGTGAGCTTTATCCGGATGCTGAGCCCAGATTGCATTTTTGACCTCTTCTTCGTCTATTTCTTTGTTTAGAGCGTTGTTTATGTCTTTAGTGATCGTGGATGGAAGGTGCCGAAGAAGATCGGAGTAATCTTCAGGCATTCTTGTCTTTGTTAGAAGGCCTTTAAAGTGCGTGGTGGCTACACTTTTAATTACTTCTTGATCAGTTTGCAAGTGGCCATCTGTGTCTATGATGGAGGTAAGTTTGTTTTTTATTGTTCAGACAGTGGCTTGCTTGTGGAAAAAATAAGTGTTTTTATCACCAGCTTGAAGCCATAAGTTCCTTGATTTGATACACCATTTCTCCTCCTCTTTTCTGTTGGCTCGATAGAGCTGCCAATAAAGGTCTTTTTCCTGAATGAGGCGATCTTGATTGAGACCTTGAGCTTCAATTTTGTTGTGAACTTCCTCCAATTTGAATTTAACTTCAATCTTGATTTGGTCTGGTTCTTTGTATTGGGTTTTGGCCCATTCCTTCAGTGCCAATTTAGTTTTTTTTTTTTTTTTTTTTTTTTTTTTTTTTTTTTTTTTTTTTTTTTTTTTTTTTTTTTTTTTTTTTTTTTTTTTTTTTTTTTTTTTAATTTGGTCTCCCATATAAATGATGGAGAGCCTTCAACATGTTGAGTCCAGGTGTTGTGCACCAGCTGGTTTGCGTCCGGAATGTCATTCTAGAGCGGGGTATATTTGAATGAAATGGGGCCAAGAGAACGTTGATCTCCGAGAGTGAGAGTGATAGGATAATGATCCGAGGCTGGAAAGGGGAGAATGCTGGCAATGGTTGTGGAGTAGTATGAAAGCAGGGAGACAGTAACCAGAATTATATCAAGTCTTTCCATGGTGTTGTCTCTCTCTATTATTTTGTTGCTCCAAGTGTATCTTCGATGCTTTGGTGCAATGTGCACCAACTCATGATCTTGCATTATATCTTCAAGCTGATCTCTTGAAGAGTCTTGGTTGAAGCAACCTCCTCTTTTCTCATTTGCATGGAGAATTAAATTGAATTCCCCTCCCATTATAATATTGTTGTTGTCCTCATTGCTTATGTCTTCTTTAATGGAGCTCCAACAAAGTTCTTTTTCCCTATAATGATTAGGGCCATAAACATTGTAAACTGTGATTTCTTTCTAATCTAATATACAATTGTCTAATGTCACTTTGATCCAATTTGGATTTATCGTGATGTATTTTTGTTTCCATATGCCGTGGTTCCACAGGGTGGCTATACCACCAAATGCTCCCCTTGACTCGGAAAGGGCTCCATCATAATGCTTCACTTTGTTAATTATTGCCTTCATTTCTAATTCTCCTTGTTTTGTTTCTTGAAGGAGAATGATTTATGGTTTCTCATTATTTGTTAGATCTCTTAGGGCTACTATTTTGGAGGGATGCCCTAGACCCCTGCTGTTCCATGAGAGGACTTTCATCATTAAAAAAACGTTGTTCAGAGAGTTGCTTTCCCTCCTTGTTCCTTTTTTCCTATATCCTTGCTATTCTGTCCCAATATGTAGGTTTCAATGGGGATTTGGGTTCCCAATTCTATATCCTTTTGCGTGTTTTCATCACGGTGTTGCTTAGTATATTTCCTTCCAGGGCCATGTTTTTTTTGAGTTTCAAGAGTTTCTCCATGCTCCTTTGCTGAGTTTCTGGTGATATGGACAAAAGAGGGGTCTTGAGAGGAGGAATAAGGATCAGGGATGGAAGGAGAAGCTCGAGGAGGGTTAGGTTGGGAGAGGGGCATAAGAAGGGGGGGATCCTCATTGGGGGGGGAGATGGATGAGAAGGGATTAGATGGATCTAGCAAGGAATTTGGGGGGGGGGGCAGAGGAAGAAGCTAAATTTTGTTGGCTCGGATCCAGGATTTTGGGGGAAGATGAGGGCAAGGGATTAGGCTTGGGTGGAGGCGCAGCAGGGGAGATATTCTTAGGGTTCAAGGAGGTTTTCTTTCATTTAACAGTTTCCCATTGCAGATCAGTTTCCAGGCTTTCAATATCAATCATTTTTGGGCAAAGGTTAGCAAAACGTCCGTATTCGTGACATACCTTGCATTTAAACGCGATCTGCTCGTAGTCGATTTGTTGGATGTGCGTCCAATCGTCCAATTTTAGCTTGATTGCCTCAGGGAGGCCTTTGCCCAAATCTACCTCAACACAGATCCTAGCACATGCTTGCATGTTATCCTTTGGTTCACTTTGATCAATGAATTTTCCAATCGCGTTCCTGATGGCTCTAACTGAATCATCTCCCCAACAGTGTAAAGAGAGGTGCGGAAGGCGCACCCAGACCGGTACAACATTTGGGACATCTAGTTCAGGATCAAAATCCGGCATCCATTTGTTGTGGTATAAGCCCCAAGTATCCATGAAATAGGGCTCGGTTCTAAAGATCAAATCTTTATCTTCTTATGTTTCAAAGTGAAAGGTGAAATACCCCTTGCCACAGAACCGAATGGAGATTTTGACATTGATATTTTCAGACCAATTTCATTCAACCCATATTTGCACTATTTACGGTGAGGGCCAGAGCCTGGTAAACTGATCAATGAGTCCCTTCTCATCAAGAGAAAGGGTAGCCATACGAGGGAGAGAAGGAGGAAGAACAACCTCCTGCAAACCTTCAAGTTTCTTCACAAATTTAGAGACTGTCGGCCTAGGGTGAGGAGGGCCCAAGGAACTGACGAGGGCAAAGAATGCTTGGGCCTGGAGCTGAGAAGTGGCCACCACCGGGGAGGACTCTGGAGGGGCCATGCTGAAGCAAGAGAAGCGGCCACCTCCGGGGCCGAGGGGAGGCGCAGCAGCGCAAGCTCAGCAGAGGGTTGAGGGGAGGCGCAACAGCGTGGGCTTAGCAGAAAAAATGTAGATTTCTTATTTTTTAATATATCACTTTTCCTATATATTAATGATGTAATATAATATTAAATAATTTTAAAACATAATATCATGAAATAAAAGAAAAGAATTTGTTTTTTGATGTCATAGTGAAAAGTTAGATAGTAAAATCATCTTCTTTTAAAATGTTATGTATGTGTTTATATTAAAATTTTAATATATTTGTAATAATATTGATATTTTTAATTTATTAATTCATTAAATTTATAAAAAATATAAAAAAAAAACTTCTCTCTCTCTCTCTTTTTTTTTTAATGGAAATAAAATTCTAAAACAAAGCATTCATTTCCTTGCCATTTTTCTTAAAGTCTAATACTCCAAAGTTGATATCAGTAAATAGTAATAATCATCATGGTTGTTGTCATCAATATTCATATAATTAGTATAATATTGAAATAGGTAACCAGAAGATTGAGGTGAATTGAGGATGCACATATAAGTTGAGTTGAGAAATAGTTTTTGTTATTTTCACTTGTATAGGATTGCAAATTAATGAATAATTATCTCATTTGTGGTTATTGGAGCAATTGACTATTTATCATTGAAGATCTCATCCTTAGTTTCCTTCAATGCGCTGGGACTTGAATTTTCTCAATTAAAGTGCAACCGCTTTCTCTAGCATCATCATATACTTAAATAAACAATAACATGACACTTGAGAGATTGATGCCTTTGGTCTTAGAAAATATGTGAAAAAGAGGAATTTTTACAGTCAATAATGACATATATTACACCGTGGAGACTAAGGGTGGGAGGGGGCCATGTGGTTTCACTGAATTTTCTTAATTTGTTTCATTGATCAAAATATATGCATTTTCCACTTGTACATAATCAAATGGTAGTAAAGTAAAACATAACTTACTAAAAAATATCATCTACCATGATCCTTCAATGCATATACAACAAGTAGCAATTTTTCAGTGGGGGAATGTAGCATCTATGCTTCCCTAATTGAAATGAATCAATGCTTACAACACACTCAAAATAACCCACTAACTCAACATTGCATTACATGGTATCTTATTTCAATTTTCTTTTTGTTTTCAACAACACTTTGCTATACATTTATGAGGAACTCATAATTGAGTTACCCTACTTTATAGCCCTTGTTCAAATGTGGTATTTGGTTCATACATTTAAAAAATTAATAGTTAAACTAAGCAGCAGAGAAGCTAGCTATATAACCTTGTTGAATAATTATCAACCCTTTCATTTAATTAATTAAGTTCAAGACATCTATGATGTAGCCACAGTCATAAGCCATAATCTTAAATTTGTGAGGAACCTCATAACGCTCAGCCTATCAGTCATCGAGGTATGTTATCGCCCTCACTTAGAAAAATCGGTAGACTTAAGTCAAAGTGATAAGTAATCAATCCTTGAACATTTGTTAAACCTCCACAAAATAGGTTACATTGTTGGTGGCTGAGTAATCCTTTATTGTATTACATGTCTGGCCTTTAGGCCTAATCCAATCCCACAACAATTTCACGTCATTATCATACCAACACTATCATCATAACACAACATGCTTGGGGAGGAGTCGCAAACACTCAGGCTCGAGAGACTCAATGCCACCCATTATGGTTGAGTGAGATCCGATCCAATGTGGCGAGGACTCAGTGGTACTGCTTGTTATTAGGACTTCACACCTCAACGAAAGTGAATGAATACACACTCGTTGAATTGAGGGCGATAGATCCCAACATGACGTAATGTGACCTAGGGTGGGTCCCATTGGTCTAGCGACCATCAGATCCCTGGTCTCATTGACGGTTCGAACCATTGATTGAAATAGATGACGTGAGCAGCTCAGGGTAGACCCCACCAAAGTCTTTCCTTATGGGCGATGATTTCTTGTTTGGTAAAAGAGAGATGTGGTCAGAACCTCTCAACTTGGGAAGGATGAACTATGAGAAGCCACTAGTGTGTGGCCTATGACCACCAAGGCATTGGTTTGGAAGTGTGAATAGTGTGGCAACGTGGACCCAAATTTGATTGTTATGTGGACTTGGGGTGGGATCATCTATGCCCATGGATCTCGGTCAATGATCGGGACTCATATACATGTATGAGTGCATTCAACCCCGACTTGCCTTTTTCTAGAGCTATGGACCCATGGTCCACGTGGCATTTCCTTTAGGAGTAGAAGAGAGATCGCTTAGGTGCCACGTCGAATTTTATGATGATGTGGACATCGTAAGAAGGAGCCATATATATATATATATAGCCTCGTGGACATTAAAAACACTTTATTTCTTTCTTTCTTTCTTTCTTATATACACACCCAAATGATATTAGTCTGTGACGATAATTGGTCATTCCATGTGGCCACCATGTTGGTGTACATGGGGACCGATGCCCACTTGGCACTTTTTAAATGAAAGAACTACACATAAGCATAAATATCAATCTGAGATTTATATTGCTGATAAATTTTTATTGTTAGAAATATCTCACCATGTTGAACATGATGGTGATGATAGATTGTAATTTCGCACATTTTGAGATGGAAGCATTTTTCGTAACCCCGTCTTCATGATAGACAATGGAGGTCGGGTTAAGACATTGGTAACACTTTCCTCTATTAAAAATAATACAAAATGGTAGGAGGGGATGCTACAAGGTGGTAACAGAGCCCATGTTCAACACTTAGACTGAATGGGCATTGTTAAACACACACATGGTGAAACACACACAAAGGGAAAGATGCACACATAAACAGAAAGATAAGCAAGATAAGCGTGTGATATCCATATTATTCACCATAGATGTCTATTTATGCTATATTGGTATGACCCTTGGATTCATCTTCCAAGGTCACTTGGACTCCTTTGTGATCGTTCGCCTTCCACACCTACCCATAGAGGATTAGGTGTCCAAAATTCTCCCCCTTAATCCGAAGGGGTATCTGTGAGTCCAAGAAGAGAGTTGTAATACAAATTTGCAAAGTATGCATGATAGCACTTAGGCTAAATCAGCTCTTTGAAATGTTGGCATAAAGAGGTGGTTTAAGGATGACCACCAACATTGGAATGCAACACTTATTGCAGTTCCCGGAACTCTTCCAAAACTGGCAAGAAGCTGAGGGCTTCTACTAGAGGAAGTGTCCCTCATATTTGAAGAGGGAGACCTTCAACCTAAAAGAAGGGAAGTCTACAACCTGTGATGGTTTAAGGATGACCACCAACACTGGAATGCTTAATGCATTTCCTGGAACTCAACCAAAACTGGCAAGAAGTTGAAGTCTTCTGCTAGAGGAAGTGTTCTGAATTATTTGAAGAAGAAGAATATCAACCTCGCATGGATGGTTTAAGGCTATCCACCAACCAAAGGCATGCTCATGGGCATCCGTGTCTCTGGCTACAACTCTGAATTTGGAATGACAGGTTGTGGCTCAGGCTCACTTGAACTGCTGTGTCTCTGGCTACAACTCTGAATTTGGAATGACAGATTGTGGCTCAGGCTCGCTTGATGTGGCATCGAAGCTTGTAGATGACCACCATTTCCCCCCCTGTCAGGTACAAGGTGATATGATGGCGAAAACTCAACTGCAAGTTTTTTCAATATTCGAGAACAAGTTCTGACATGTGACTTAAACATATTCTTGGTTGTTGATGCCCATTGCCAAGAAGCAATCCATCCAAGATGAATATTTGTTCTTGCAGGAGGCTTGTTTCTGAAGCATCTGTGTGAAGAATGGGTGTGCCAACTACAGTGCTTGCATGGGTGAAGATCGAAACAGTGATATTTCATATGGCCAACTCGATCATAGAGTTGCCCTTTTACAATATGTTGTTGTTGTTGTGGAAGAGGAGTAGGATCTGGAACAGCTGAAGGTGAACTGTCATAAAGAAATCCAGCACTCTGAAATTTGATGGGCTTGGAGTAGTCCAGAATATGAAAGGACAACTCCTTGTCATATCCAAGACCAGTTTTGTGCTTGTTGTGGACAAGATCTTCCTAAGGTCAGATGATGGGCTTGGGAGGTGCAGGCTGGATTTTTTCTTCTGCGTGCAAATCTACTCTTATACTAGGCATTGAATGTGAATCAACTGCAGCATTATTGACTTGCTGTTTATGGGAGTTTGTTTCAAATTTCTGAACATAAACAAGTTCAGAATGATGACTCCGTTGCTGTAATTCTTCTTGTTGTAGTTCTGTCTCAAGCTCCAAAAATTCTATCTTCTCTTTTTCATTTTGTAGACATGTTCTAATGTCGGAAAGAGTGCCTTTACTGATGCTTATCATCTCATCTACAGTGGTATGAATTAGGGTATTCAATAACTCTAATGTATCATCAATTTTTCCCTTTTTTTTCTTTTTTAACTTAAAGCATATATTCACTTTATATATGTTCCATTATATATAACCATAAAAAAGGGCTTCAATGAATTTTAAATACACAATCAATGCATACCATTTCAGTCTTCAAGAAGGAGATATCATTAAACCATACGACCTTCAAAAATGGAGTTCAATGCATATGGAGTTCAATACATTGATTCCACCTTTATACAATGTATGCAAACAATGCGAGGTCCTCAAACAACGCACAACATCATGCACAGTTCACCATGGTAGGGGTTTATACCAACATATTCAACGTAGAGTACTTCAGTATTCCACCAGTGATCAACACTCCAATAGCATTTGTGTTCTTCCATCAAATGGGTAACAACGTTCAACATTGAACGTAGAGGGTATACACCATTCACAACATTCATGGCCCTGCAAACTTTCAACGCACCATACGCCACAGTTCACAGTATTCAATGAGTTCAATGACCACAATCAATGTTGCTTCATCACACAATGCAAAGGATCAATACACCAAGACAAAGAACATGACTTATGTTGAATCTCTATTATGCATGTTGTATACACAGATTTCAACACGGTTTAACACATAAGCTTCACGGTCTCAGCATTCAACGAACACAAAGAGTCAATGTATAGGAGATATATTTTAATTAACTCGAGGGATAGAGAATCGATAGACCATTCAGTGCACAAAGCAGGGAATCAAAGACAGATTTTTTGTCAAGGGAGAGAGGAGTAGCGTATGTCGGAGCCGAGATTGTGAGGCAATGGAGCAACTCATAGTTCAGAGATTGTGAGGTGACCAGAGCCGAGGATGTGTGCCAAAAATCATCGTAGTAGACACCCTTACTACCATCCTCCAGCTCTGAAGAAACCAGAAACTACGAAATACCGCTTCCTTCCAAACAACCCTTCAAACCACCGTTCCAAAGCTGGCCAACAAAGGCATTCTCCAAAGCTTGAGCTTTCGAGAAACACGAAACTGCTAGCAGGAAGAAAACCAATTTTCAAACTACAGAGCTTCTCAAACCCTAGGTTGCAAACTCGCTGGAATCTTGAAAAACAAAAAAATGTCGAGATCCAAGGGGAGGCCACTTCTCAAGGAGGCAAGTTGTGGTCTTAACTAGGCGTATGGCGAGGCTAGGGGATCATTTTCCTCGTAACCACTTTATAGGCCATGAAAGAAATCCAAGCGCCTTGACTGCAGGTTTTCCAGAAGCCGAAGCAGAACCGCCTTAAGTGTCAAAGGTAGACTACAATACTTTCACAATGAGTAACGCATTGAAGTCCTAAAATGGAGGTAGCACAACCATTGATTTGGACATGATGAGTACCAAGTATTTCATCTGCAGAACCAAGGACCACTGCTCGGGGTTCATGAATCTTAACCACACATATAATTTATACCATATCAATGCAGTATATAACACTTGCAGAAGTTACACACAACAAAGAGAATTTGACGCACAGTCTTCCAGTTGTCAAATGAATACAAAAACTTCAAAAGACATAGAAATGCACCCTCAGACTTCAGATAAAATCTCAGATAATATACACCAGAAGCACTAGTTCCGGTGAGTATAAAGAATCAAATACTTGCAACGATAAGCTCTCAGGAGGAGAGAAATTACACTCGATACAACATGAGCACTATAATGGTTTGTCTGAGAGCGCAATAATGGAGGTCAAGAGCAGCTAATAGGTAGTTGACAAGAAGTGACAGGTCTAGAAATATCGATTGTTGAGGAAGTGATAGGTTTGGCATAGACGTTCCTGCTAGGGCAAGATATTCCATCGATTGTTGAGGTAACGCTTCTACAGGAGGGAAAGAGTAGCAGAGAGACAGACATGAGCGTTACTACCAGTAGATTAAAGAAGTTATAAGAAATGTATTCATATTTTTCGGGCCTCTATTTTCACTCTAACGCATGCCTGGTGAATATTTTATGAAAGTCACGAATATAATAGAGGATAAAACTCATTTGCAGAGTGTCAATGCAACAAAACAATCTGCCATTCACTAGGAGCCAAATATTCTAGGTAAACTGTGAAATACAACCCTGGCAAGTTATGGAAAGCCTTTGGTTGAAGAAGAGCACAAAATTAATGGTCACGGAAGGCCACACATTGTGGCTCTGATACCATGTTAAACACACATATGGTGAAACACACACAAAGGGAAAGATGCACACATAAACAGAAAGATAAACAAGATAAGCGTGTGATATCCATATTATTCACCATGGATGTCTATTCATGTTACATTGATGTGACCCTTGGATTCATCTTCCAAGGTCACTTGGAATCCTTTGTGACTGTTCACCTTCCACACCTACCCATAGAGGATTATATGTCCAACAGGCATTGGAGAAGTAAATTTTAGAGCTTGGTCAGAGCTGAGGTCGAGTGCCATTGGACTTGAAGAAACTCTTAGACTGAATTTAAAATGTCATTTTAGCTATTGCATATGCAAACTTTCTTTGAATATATAGTGATATGAATACTATGTCTTTGAATAACTTGAAATGTGAGTTAATGAATTGCTACAACATGGATAATGCAGACATACGAAGGTAATGAATTGATGAATTTTAAGTCTTTAGTGATATTGAATCTTGGAATTGGACGAATCTCTACTATCATCATGATTTACAGGTCATCTTGTACTGAATAAAATGCATGGACTGTATAATATACATTGTACACTAAGAATATGGAATTTAAGCTATAATTATGAATGGTTGAATTACCAGAGTACTCCTCTCCTTGATGTTTAATGGAAATAAATTTTAGGAACAAATTTTGTTGAGGACTTTTTCTATGTGGTATTTTTTTTTCTAGATTTTAAAAAGGAAACTAATTTCAAAATTTCGAGATTTGATTTCAAGAAATAATAGTTATCTCATTTTTTATATAGGGAACACAGTTTATGGTGAAGTTTATGGCCCTAGGTTTGAAGATAAAAAAAACAAATTTCAATGTCCAATTCCAACATGGACATGGGTAAATAAATTTTTAGGAAGCTTGTGGTGATTTCTATCATTGTTTCTACCCTATATCTAAAACATATTAATGTTGGTCCTCAAATGAAAATGGGTGCCAAAAATAGTTCTCTTCCATAGACAAACGAGGAAATTATTAATGCACTGGAAAAATAGTCACATGATGGTATTCACTAGAGTGACAAAAATCAATGATGGTGTTCACGAGATCGGTGACAATTTTCCTATATCCAAGGTTGGATGGGTCTTGAATAAGAAAAAATCATTTTGATAATTTATATGTATGTTGATGTTGAACTGACATATGTCTTTATCTTTACATGACTCTTTGTTATATGTAACTTCCATGGGTGTTAGATGTATGAACATAACCAGACCAAAATGCCTCAGGTTAGCATACTTAGTGCTGGCATAACAAGGTGACAACTTAATACATTATACTTGATATAAATAAAATCTATGTGTGTGTGTGTGTGTGACACTCAATCGGTCAATCAATTAGCCAGACAAGAAGAACATGCAAAAGTAGAACAAAATTTTTCTACAACACATGTCCTACATGCAAGGATTTTTGCAACATGGGCCAAGTACATTATGAGCAAGGGGAATAAAAGCTCATGAAAACTCAAGATACCTGAAACAACAAGCAACAATGTAGAAAGAGATGAGGGAGCATTCCGTCAATATCTCTAAAAGTATTGAATATTTCTCTTGAACTTTTTTGAAGGATTTTTTAAACCTTAAAGTTGTTGAAGACCTTGGGAAAGGCACAATCTAAGATTTTGTGCACGTGCTTAATTCTCTTGTTTAAGTGAATATGGAATGTTTGATGTGTTTTTCAGTCGTTTGTTTATCATCATTGGTTTCATGTTCTATTTTTGTTTATTGTGAGCATGGCCATTCTTTGTGTTGTTTCCATGTTTTGTTGTTGTGGTCTTTTCTATGATTTTTTCTTTCTCCTTTCCTTCTTTGTTTGGTCTTGATTTTACTTGTTGGGTGTGAAAAAAACAAAGTAAAGAATTTCATGAAGAAGAGCTAAATAAAACCCAACCATAAGTTCAAGATCCCAAATAAAATAAATTGATGTAGAGGGAAGAGAAAGATAATGGATCAACCAAACGAGCCTTGTTGGATCTACTTGAAAAAAATAGACAGTGACATGACAACTATGAAAATACCATAAGAAGGAAGTTTTCCTAAACCGAAATAATGCTTGGCTGATGTATACTTTAGATTTTATGAATATGTGAATATTGAGATGAAGGAATAATGATGCCTTTTCATTTTTCAATTCATCTGGTGAGAATCAACATAGTAGGAGGATGATTAATTAATGTTCTTAAATCTGATGACTATGTGAATGGTATGATTAGGGTAACATAATGAGGTTACCTAATAAAACTCCCTTTCACGTGGGGGATCCATTAGGAAAGTGTGCATGAATTATATCTTGCCATTAATATACTCATGCTTATATTTACTTATGCTCATGTTTATGACATTGTTGTGCTCATGCTTATGCTTATGCTTATGGCAAGGAATTGTTGAATATTGCAACCATGAGTATGCTAATTTAACTAGGTGGATTTCTTGAAAAGGTTCAACTATGAATGATTTCCATGACATCCAAGTCAATGATGAAGTATGTAAACTATTGAATGCTTGCTTTCTCTATGAAACCACTCAGTGCTTGCAGTTCGAATATTACACTATTAAGTGCTTGCTTGGTTTGTGAAACCACTTAGTTTTTGTCGAACAATGATGTTGCCTTTCTGCTATATGATATTGGAGTTGTAATGATATTTTCCTTGGTGGGAGATGATATTGGACTTGCGATGATATCTACCTTGGTGGTAGATGATACTGAAGTTGTGACAATATTTACCTTTGTGGCAGATGATATTGGAGTTGTGATGATATCTACCTTAGTGGCAACTGATATTGGACTCATGATGCTATCTTCCTTGGTATCAGATGATATTGGAGTTGTGATGATGAGGGAGTTGTGGTAGCAAATGATATTCATGTAGACATGGTAGATGATATGCCCATGCTCATTGGGAGGTGAGCAAGGGGGGGGGGGGGGTGGTGTTATTTTGAGTTGTACGAAAAGACTATTTGGAGCATCGTAGTGAAAGGAATTTGAAGTGGGGGATTAGGTATTTGTGAGACTACAACCATATAAATAGGTGTCCCTCAAGAAACAAAAGAAGGAAAATAACTTAGCACTGGGTTATTATGGCCCTTATAAGGTGCTACATGGATTTGGAAGTATGGCTTACAAATTGAATTTGCCTCCATTTTTCACGTATACATCCAATATTTCATGTTTCTTGCTTAACGAAGGTAATCAATGACAAGATTCAAGTCCAAATTACCAAATATTAATGAAGAAGGGAAAATCATACTAGAACCAAAAATAATCCTAGAAATAAGGATTAAACACCTACGAAATAGAACAATTATTGGGTACCTCATCCAATGGAAGAACCTGCCAGTGTAAAAATGACATGGGGAGATGCGTTGTTCATGCAAAAACAACCAAAGTTAGTCAAGTGTTGAGGAAAATACTTGTATGAAGGGGAGGGGCATGTTAATCCCTATGTTAACACTAGAACCCTTTATAAAGCCCTAGATATTGAGTTATTTTGTTTCTATTGTTATATTGTTATGTCAGCTATAACCTTTCATTATAATGCCTTTTATCTCTTGTGCACACACACACATAAAGAAGACATAGTCTTAGGAGCATCAAATCTTGTCTTATACATTGTATTCATTGTAAAAGAATATTTTCCCCTCAAACTAGACTATAATTATTGGTTTTTTATCATTTTTAAGGCACAATGTTCAATAATGTGGTGTATAGAATAACACCTCATGGGTGCAATAATATGTGTGTTGACAAAAGAACAATAGAAAGCATGTTGTGTGTGACAAATAACACACAAAACAATGCAAATGTAAAAAGGAGGGTATTAAAAGAAAATTTAAAGGTTGAAGCAATAATTAAATTCTTATTCCCAAGTTTACTAAGAAACAATCTAGTGAAGCCAGTGAAATCTACAATGTAAACTTATCAAAGACTAAAAATGCCAACCTAAATGGAATAATTATAGTGGAGTTGCTAGTTTTATTTCATGGATTTTCAGTATGCTAGGTTATGATCCTAGGTTAGAGGATTCCATTCTCACCAATAGATTAGATAATAGGTTAGCATTTGATATTTCCCTAGGGTTAATGCTTAATATTTTGAAATTCAGAGAAAATGACGATGACAATACCTTATGGATAATGCTTAGATTGATCTTAATTAGCGATTTGAATAACAAAATTCTAACACCAAAGTTCTTACACCTAGACACAGTCAACCAAATGGTACATTTCTCATTTCCTAAGTAACATTTATAATAATCCAAAATATATTACAAAACATAATAATCTAACTAATTTCAAGTCAGTTGTCTAACTACAATTCCTAAAAATCCTAATAATGCATATGATTAGAATAACTCAAGAAATTGCTCAACTCGGGTTTTATAATGGCCAATTCCCCTGTCCCTCCAAATAACAATGAGGTCAGTCTCGTGTTAGATAGCTTGTTGGGTGCTTCACATGCATTATTTGTCTCCATTTCGAAGCTTCAGGATATGGTTGAGAGACAACGGATGTCATTCCAAATTTTTATGGAAACCAAGCTTATGGAGTAGATGGTTGATGAGTTGTGAGAGAATATACAAGCGGTTGGTGTTCGTCTGGCAACCTTATAAATCACTGGAAATGGAAATTTGCATAATATTGTGGTAGAGGAAGGCCCCAACGTTTTTGTTGGAGGGAAGAACCCATTATCTCATAGGAGACAATACTAATGCAAACAATCGTTGATAAGTTTGAAGATTTGAAACTCTGTGTCATGCCTTGCATCTATACTTTATTATGATACTTTGTAAATTTTGTCTTATTTTGGGCAGTTTTTTATAATTTACAACATTAATATCTTTAGCCTAATATGAAGTACCAATCCCACAACCTACGATTTTTTTGAACAAACTTTAGTTATCAGAAATTTTGTACTAAAAAAACCATGTAAGGGTTTTGGTCCCTAATCTAGATTTATTAAATATAAAACCCTTACCATTCTGTTTAAAAAAAAAAAAAAACTCCAGAAATTTTGAAGAGAAAAAAAAAGATATATATATATATATATATATATATATATATATATAAATAAATAAATGAGTCAAAAAGTCTAAAAAATAAATAATATGCCTAATCTTATCATAACACCTCCATCATTCAAGTGTGAATGGGTTTAATATATCTAGAGTTTTTTCTCCTTGGAGAAAAAGAAAAGAATGGGTTTACACTAGCACCATTTCTAAAATTCAAGGAATTGCCTGAAATTTGAAATTTCCCACAGGTTTTTTCTTATAAAAAGAATATGTATGTGCATGTGCACACCATGCATGTATGTGTTTTTCCTTATAAAAAGAATATGTGTGCATGTGCACATCATGTATGTATGTGTGTTAATATAGCCCAACATATTATCTCACTCAACCAATTTAAATAAACTAACCAAACATAAAATTTTATGTAATATTTTTGTTTTTAATCTAATTGAATCTTATTAAATAAATATATATTATTGTTATTGATAGTTGATTTACCCATCATTTAAATATTTTAAAAAGACCAAAAAGACCTACATTTATATTTTAAATATAATAACTATTTTGAAAAAAACATCTGTAAATTATATATTAATATGCAAATCAATATTTATGTACCCAACCTAAAAAGTTCTACTCAATTGAGTGTGACACGCGTCTTTAGAGCCGACGACTTACTTTAGAATAAGAAAAAGGGGCGATGACTTCATTTAGAATAAGAAAAAGAGGAACCATGGGTTGATTGAATGGGGTCTTTTTCCCACAGAAAATATTATTTTATGACCCTAACTAACATATAGATGATGATAAATAGATGAGGAAGAAGAGTTTTTCATTGTTAGAAAATATTATTTTATGACCCTAACTAACATATAGATAATGATAAATAGATGAGGAAGAAGAGTTTTTTTTATTGTTAAAGTGGAAATTTTATAAGACAAGTTTGTTTATTGAGGTGGAGGAATTGTTTGAACAGTAATAAATTGTTGGAATTTGGGCAAATAAATATCAAAAAATCTAGCAGTAGTGTTTGAATCATATTTTTTATGGTGGAAATAAATTTAGCACTATCAAAAATCTTTGAGATACTCAAAATCTAGAAATTTTTATGGTGGAAATAAATTTAGCACTATCAAAAATCTTTGAGATACCCAAAATCTAGAAATTTGAAACTGTAACGTGGATTTACATAAATTCATGCCGAATTTTATTAAAATTTTACTAAAATTTCCATAATTTTCAGAGAAAAAAACAAGACTACGATAATTTTATATAAAATAAAAGTCCTTATTGTAATATGTTTATTTTTATTGTTATAATAATAATAAAAATAAATAAATAATGTCTTTCTAGTACTCTCTCTCCCAAGACCCAAGGCAAATTACTTTTATAGGGAGTTGTCTTTAGTGCTACTTTTTGGAGTTTCAGGTGCCGGAATCCGGTGAAAAAAATTGAGGTAAAAGCTGGATTTATGTTATTTAAACTGATTTTTTGACTACATATATGGATTCAACACCCTAAAAAACCTCTAGGGCACTTTCATTATGCAAGATTACCCATGAAACTTCTGTTTTCAATAAATTCCTACCAAATTTTAAATAAATTAGACAAAAAAATCACCTTAAAATACTTCAAAAAATCACACTAAAAACAACTAGCTTTTATGATTCTCTTTCCCAAATCCCTAGGCAAACTACCCTTTCGAGCACTCTCTCCCCCCGATATTAATGACCGGTCTTCCTTATTTTATTTTATTTCTCAAGCTCACTTAACATAAGCCCCTAGGGCAGTCTATCTATGTGGGGTAAAATTAACCACGTGATGAAGGTCCCATACCACCTTAATAATGAAGAGAGTGTATAAAAGTAATATATGCTACCAAAATTTTAATTGTGATTGGGCATTATGTGTTCCAAACTCATGAATGTGATTAGACATTAAAAATAAAAAGGAATACATTAACCCCATAGAGGTCCATCGGTCCATCTTGGGATAGTATTCTCACTAAATTCTTAGTGTTTTTCAATGCAGTTTTGATTTTTTTTAAAAAAAATTTTTAATGATTGTTAATTATAATTTTATTATGTTAGGGCTTTTGAATTTTAGTACGATTGTTAATTGAAATTTATTATGATTGTTACTTGGAATTTTCATTATTATAATATATATTTAATTAATTTAAATTATTAATTAAATAAATTATCTTATATCAACCATTTTTAGTTACATTTACAAAAATGTAGAAACTTGATTGAATTCAGACATGATTAAATGATAATTGGAAACATTAAATTTAATTGTGATTAAATGATAATTAGAAAATTTTAAATTAAAAAGTATGAATTCATGATGTGTATAGTATTACTTTTAAAATATTTTGTATTTGTTTTAACATTTTTTTGTCACAATATGATTTTGATTTAAGTTTTTGAATGATGAAAATTATTTTTGTGTTGTTGTATTTGATATAGACCAATATGGATTCATCTTAATTTCAGATCTACCAAAGGTCTAGAGAGATATTAAATGATAATTGGAAAAATTTAAACTGAAGTACATGAATCCATGATGTGTATAGCATAACTTTTAAAACATTTTGTATTTTTGTAACACTTCCCCATGTCACCCTAAAAGGTAATGGAAGTGGGATTTGAATATGAGTTTTTGAATGATGAAAATTGCTTTGGTGTTGTATTTGACTTTTACCAACCTAAATTATTCTTAATTTTGGACCTACCAAAGATCGAGAGAGATATTAAATGATAATTGGGAAAAATTGCATGAATCTTTGATGTGTATAGCATAACTTTTAAAACATTTTGTGTTTTTTGAAACACTTCCCTTAATCACCTTAAAAGGTAATGGAAGTGAGATTTGAACATGATTTTTGAATAATGAAAAATGTTTTGGAGTTGTTGTATTTGATATAGACCAGCCTAGATTCATCTTAATTTTGGATCTACCAAGCTTGGAGAGGGATCAAATCTCTTGAGATGCAAAGACATTTGATTTATCTTGGCATATGGTAGATCCAAAGTTAAAATGGATCTAGATTGGTTTAATTCCCTCCTTTAAAAAGGCTATATTCCACATGAATACCATGGATCAATATCATGGGTTCTTATAAATCTGGAGCTCAAAAACCTAGATTCATTTTAATTTCAGATCTACCAAAGGTCTAAAGAGATATTAAATGATAATTGGAAAAATTTAAACTAAAGTACATGAATCCATGATGTGTATAGCATAACTTTTAAAACATTTTGTATTTTTGTAACACTTCCCCATGTCACCCTAAAAGGTAATGGAAGTGGGATTTGAATATAAGTTTTTGAATGATGAAAATTGTTTTGGTGTTGTATTTAATTTAGACCAGCCTAAATTATTCTTAATTAAGTGAAATTTACCTTAACTACCTAACCAGAATTAATAAAAATATAGAATATTTATTTTAACATAATTTTTTTTAACTGAATTAAATATTTACAAAATATCAAATACAATAACAATAAAATATATAGAAGTCTGATATCCTAGAGAGCACAAAAATATTACTGCCAGGGGATTAATCTATCCTCTGACCGCCTTTATTTTCTGTGATGGGGCATTTTCATTTGTCCAAATACAGTTCACTTTTCAAGAGCCTGTAGATGTGATAGAAAATGATGCGAGAGAAAGATAGAATGTTTTGTGTAATTTTTTGAGGGAGAGGAAGTAAGGAATCATTCCTGATAATTGATTTTCCTTGTATCCATTTTATGACTCTTGTGAATCACTATATATGTGTAAAGTGTGAGAGTGAACTGCTTGAGGGAAAGCTTTTTGATAATTTATTTTATAAACATATATATTTAAGTTTAAATAAAAGTGATATAGATTTGATATATATATATTTAATACTATTAAATTTTTAATAAAATATAAAAATTATTA
>CM076573.1:655841056-655931402 GCA_034641835.2 Pinus albicaulis | reverse complement strand
GATTATATGGGACCAACAAGTACATTGATCCTCCTGAGTGGTTGCCACTGATGTTGGTTCAAGTCTGGGCAAGATTAGGCTATTTTTGATATGCCAAGGGTTATAATTTAATAGCTCAATGTTTCCAGTTTCTCTCTGTTTATTTTGTCTATTGGCTCTGATAAAACATAATTGAAACATGGTTTTATCATACATATTTGATATGCCAGCGATTATAATCTAATAGCCAAATGTTGCAAGTTTAGCTGTGTCTATTTCGTCTACTTGCTTTCATAAAATAAAATAAAACATAATTGAAACGTGGTTTTATGAAACATTTTTTTAATATATTTTATTCTGTATGTATTTTCGTGATTGATGTTATTATTTGGCCTCAGTCTAATTGTTCTTAAGGATTTTAGGGTATATTTTTTAATTTAAATTTGTGTAATATTTTATAGGAATGTGTTGAAATAAAAATGAGTTGTGTTTGTTTATTTTTATTTTTATTTTTAAAAGATTAAATTATTTATATATGTATTTAAAAATGTGTTTTAAATAAATAAAAAAATACATTTTAATTTATATATATTTTATTAAATTTTAATTAAAATCTCAAAAAATGTAAAATAATTAAAATATATCAGAGTTATTAAATTGGTCCAAATCTAATAAAAATTAAGAAAATTAGTCAATTGTATATAAATGCGTTCAATAAAATTCTAATAAGATTTTAATGAAATTCTAATAGGTTTTCAAGATAAGTTGTTAATTGATGAATGAGATGTCTCAAATCTGGGTTGGTAGTTTACCCAGAAGGAACATATTGCTAGTTCATTAAGAAAGGAAAAGATAAGAAATGATGTTAATGGCAATAGAGATATTGGTGGGATGTGTTACAAATGAATTAAGTATTAACTAGTTGTTAACTAGTAATATGCTATTTTAGTTATTATTTTGAAAAAAAAGACTGAAACATTTATTTTCTGGAAAATATTATTTTTGCTTTATAAAATTAGTTATGGACAAGTAGTTCCATAAAAGTTTAAAAAAAACACTGATGGTAAAAGTATTCTAAGAAGTGAGAAATGGTTGGAAAGTTTTGAACAGTCACTAGAAAATATTATTTTTGTTTTATAATATTAGTTTTGGAAAAGTAGTTCCATAAAAGTTTAAAAAAAAACACTGATGGTAAAAGTATTCTAAGAAGTGAGAAGTGGTTGGAAAGTTTTGAACAATTACCTTTTCCTCTGAGGATAAAAGGTAGGTACATCCCAGTGAGAGTCCTGAGGTCTCCTGTCAACATATACTTCTCAGGTGTGGAGCACGGAGAAAGAGAAGAACATAATCGCCTCTTTGATGGTTGAGTGAATATCATCAGTAGATTTCACATTTTCAGACAATTTAGACAAGAATTTTATTATGGTAATTTGCACACAGATATGTGTTTAATTAATTTTAGGGAAATGCAATAATATAATGGACCAATATCTAGATTTCACATTCAGATAAGTAACTGTTCATTTCAGATAATTTAGACAAGAATTTTTATATGATAATTTGCACACAGATATGTGTTTATATGGTAATTTGCACACAGATATGTGTTTAATTAACTTCAGGGAAATGCAATAATATGATGGACCAATATCCGAAAGCAAAGAAATAGGTTTGCAAAATTATTCATGAGTTCACCAAATTATTATGAGTTTATGCAATTATTAATAAGAGTTTCTGCAATTAATATTATGAGTTACTGCAAATTATATTATGAGATAATGCAAAAACAATATTATGAGATACTGTAAATATTTATGGGTTTTCTACAATATTTTTATGAAATTCAGTAATACTACCGGAAGAAGGCATTCTATAGGAAATAGTTATTTTTGGCCATGTATAAGGAAATGCAGAATCACTGAGTAAATTAAGTTGCAAATATTTAGAATCTGTTAAGATGAATACATAAGAATACCTGGCAAAAGTGAATATGCTATTGAATATATTTACATATTTACTGTGCAAACTCAAATCAGGTAATCAGACTATAGAGTTATGTCATCTAAAAACTATTGTGGAGTGAACTCTTCCTTCTAGGTATGAGGTGGTAACCTCAACCCCAAACTCGTTGCTATTCCTGACTATTTATACTTGGACATAAATTAGCGGTGGTCCGGTCACCAAATTGAAAAAGATACAAAACCCTGTATTGGTAATTTTGAAAGAAAGAAATTGAAAACAAACTATGCTAGAACGAAATTATCATTTTCAAGAGTTGTGTGCTATGCAGATATCTAGCTAAAAAAATAAGCGGAATGGAAACTAGGATACATTAAAAAAAACTGAGATACAATAGAGAATGAAACTCATGGTCCAGCCAGAGGCTCTGAACTTAAATATCAAAACAGTTCACATGAAAGTGCGCATAATGGGAAACAGAGCATACATGTATATATATCGCATCGAATAACACAGTTCTCTAACACATCAAGAATTCCCAAGAATAATTTCATCTTAAGAGCCGAAATGAGAAAACCTGTAGGGAGTAGTTTTGAAAGGGAAAACAAGTTCTTATAAATTACATTTTCAAAACTAAGAAATTACGTAAACTACGTCTGAGAAACTAAATCGAGACCCACAAGTACCAGCTCGAAGGAAATCCTCTAATAACTTCTTTACACTTGAAGGGAGGGATATTAATATAAGTAAAACTGGAACCCATTAAAAAAAATGTAAGAAATATGCAACTAGATAACAAGCTACTCGACTGGTCGAATTCTGGGGTCAAAACCCCAGTGGTAATTCACTAATATCCCAGAAAGAAGGAGGAGTCCTTTTTATTCTGAGCGGTGCACATATGAGTAGCTGGAAAAATAGAGTCATTTCGTTAGTAATAAGATAAGACCTCAGCGCTCAACGTGAAGGAAGAATTACAGGAGACCTTGCCATTCGGACAAGGAACTCACCTGCAACAATAAGTCACAGAAAAATTTAAACGTTGGCATAATGAAATAAAAGAGAACACTGGTAACACTCGAAGGTCAACTGAAAAGAAGAAACCCATAAATATTATTACCTGCAAGGATAACTCGCCACAAGATATGCCGAGCGTGGAGCTGGAGAAAGAAGAGCATGCAAAGATTTGGGAATTAAAACATCATAAATTAATTGTATAATTTAAGGGTCGAATAAGGTAAGCAGAGAGGAAAAGCAACGTTATAACAAAAACGAGGAGTATTACCTGTAACCGTGAAGAGAGGGTTTGAACGGGAATGGACGGGCAACTTGCATTAGCAGCAGAGGCCGAAAACCACAGAGAATTACCTCGTTTCCAGCTCGTGGATAACCACAGAGAATTACCCATTTCCGGATCATAGACCAAGGGCGGATTAACCCCTTGCAAACACATTCATTAGCGTCTTATGCTACCAGTTGGAGAAGAGCAATGACACTGCAGCATCAAACCTTCGACAAGATGCAGACCTAACTCACCGCATAGACAAAGTAGAAATGAGGTGAATCGAATAGGGTCGCTGAGTTTTACCTAGCCATTTCCCGTAGAAAACATTCACCATAGATCTCAAAAAATCGGACGGTAGGAAGGTAGGTGGCCCATTAAAAACCTAGAAACAAATCCAATGCAATCCAACAACTGTTAAATTGCCCAGGACAGGACATGAGAGTAGATCAATGGTACAAACAGTGATCAAGATATACATTAAACTAGCAATTGCACCTGTGGTGCAAAAGAACACCGAAAGGAGACGAACAGGAGCAAAATAATACTTCGTGTAACTTTTGAGTGATTTGAAATAATATATATATCAATTTTGGAAATAAGTCGGGTCCCTATAGCCATCGCATCGGATTGGAGGAGCGATCTATATCGAAGAGAATTCCCGCAATAAATTTGTGTATGAACAATGGCTTCCAATTGAATGAACTTCAAATTCTCTTGTCTTGAAATGTTAGATATGAGGGATTTCGTTTGGTTGTGAGGCGATTGTAAATTGGTAATCCCGTTTCTTTGTCTCTGAATTCCGTGAATTATTTGGAAAACCCTGTGAATCTAACCGACCACAGGTGAGGTCTGTACAGTGATACTGTCCGTGAAACTCTGTTGGAATATCCCACATAATAAAGAGAATTGTGTTGGTTATGTTAATTGAATTCGAACCCGGAGTTAAGGCGGACGAAGGACAACACAACCGACCCATTAACCGTGGTCGAGTACTGTGCCAAAACCGCGCGTGGGTTTGAAAGCCGGATTGCCCTATTTCGCACCGCGGTTGCGACAGAGGCGGTATTGCTAGAGGGAGGAGCGATTCCATAGGGAATTCGCCGCGTGTCTCGGGCGGTATTGGATACCACCGCTTAAGGTACGCTTTGCGCATTAAACCCCATCGCGGGAAGCCAAGCGAAATACACAGGAGCCATCAATCTGGGAAAAGGCGATCGGACAACAGACGTGTGAAGAAGATGCGTGGTGGTTTAACGAAGATGCAAGAAACCTAACCTAAGGTACGAGAGATTGACTGATTGGACGATGGGCATATAGGTGGGGCCGAGGTCTCGACTTATTATAAAGTTAGATGTTTGTAAAGGTTGGACTACGGAGATATATATATATATATATATATATATATAAACCAAAGCCGGCGATAACGATACTATAAAGTTCGGCGATAGATTTATGTATATAAGCATGGTCTATGATAAGCCATTGTTATATAAAGGCGCGGAGTATTAAAATATTATGTTATAACGTTAATTATCAAATCCCACGAATTTGATAATTAAACTTCAATAAGTAAAGAAGTCGACCACGACAAGAGAAGAGCGGGGTTACGACCGAACCATGTTTCGTTGACCACTCTCCTCGGGGACGGACTTTCAGGCTTTGCTGCGTCAAAGAGAGATACAGATAGATCATTTTGTTCGATAAGGCGTTCAACGCTGTTTGAATGTTTACTAAAGGGTTTCGGTTTCGGTTCTGTTTGAATATTTTATTTAAGACTGTGCAATTGCAAAGGCAGGAATTGCAGCGTTGAAAGAATTTGCATGAAGACTTTGGGTTTAAAGTCGACTAAGATATATGACCAGAGAGAGGGCGTAGTCATCTGTGGATGGTTTTCATTCAAGAATTGTCCTTGAAGATCGTTACAGAATGGGATGTGAATTCCAATTGCAGGTTACAGCATTGGAATGATTGAAGCCGATTTATAAAATGAAATCAGGATAAGAGGAATTTGACGGAGGCGATTTGATTCTGTTGAATAGATCCAGAAGTTTATTGAAACCCAACTTCAATGCATTGAAAAGTTGTGGGTTTGTTCAAATGCTATATTTGACGGATCGTTGAAGTCTGAGCACAATGAATATGCATCGATTGGATGCACAGTGTGGCAGAAAACTTAGAGTCAAAGATTTGGCTGGAAGTTAATTATGGCGCTGTTGTGTATTAAAAGGGACCATTAAAAGCGATGAAAGGTATTGGCAATTTGTTTGTAATTCATGGCTGAAATGTGATATTTCGTGGAGACCTATCATATGTTGTGACAAACGTAGATATATACCTGTGATGCAAGTGATATTGAAGTGGGATTTTAAATTACAATTCGAATGTTCATAAGTGGGAATGCCAATGGTTTTATAACCATTGTTTTATTTGGTAAAAACTAAGCTTTCGAATAAGTTGAAATTGCCAAAAAGTGGACTCAATTGACAAGAAACATGAATTGGCATTTTTATTTGTAGATGGGGTATGATTCTGGGTATTGCAGGGTTTTCCTGCCATCATAGTCAATGTTAATTTGAGCCAAGAAGATTTTTGTGACAGTTGAAGTGTTTTGTACACGTATATCTAAATGGATCATTCATGCGTCCGAAAGAGTTTTAGTGCGTCCTACATTTGCACAAATGTTTTGTGCACCTATATCTAAATGAACAGATGTGCCTTTGAAAGTGTTTGAATACCTTCTTCATTTACATATGTTGGTATCAAGTTGTCAATTCCATTTATCTGGGGCAATTAAGAAAAATGATTGGTATCCTCCTCACCCAAACTCAATTCCTGTTCCTGCAAGTGACATAATGAGCTTTGCCATAATGGGTTCAAGACCAAGTCAAGCAAGGTGTTTAGATTACATGCCAATATATATCATATGGCTTGAAGTTGAAAGATGGAAATTTATCTGGTTCGATGAAGGTATCTGTAACTTGTAGCAGTTCTGTCATTACACATAGGTTTGGACTTGGCATCAATGAGTAAACAATGGCAAAATATACAAACTGAACACTAAACGTGGGTGCAATAGATAAATTTTGGAGTATACATGGTTGTTTATGCTGGGCATAATGCATAATGTGCTTCACTATTAAAACCAGGTACCCTTATAATGACAAGATTACATAACAATATTTATTATGTGGCTTGAAGATGAAGGTATTTGGTTCAATGAAGGTATCTGTAACTTGCAGCAGTCCTGTCATTGGACATAGGTTTTGACTTCGCATCAATGGTAAATATATAAACTGAACACTAAATGTGTTTGATTTTACCATGTGTGTAGCAACAAAATTCTGGATTATACATCGTTGTTTATACTTGGCATAAAATAAATAAATAAATAAATCAATAGAAACAAAATAAAACAAAGATTAATAAATAAATAAATAAAATGAAATAAAAATAAAATTACATAAAGTACAATTTAATAATATTAAATTAAAAATTAATATTTTTATTAAAAGAAATATAAATATTTAAAATTCAAATTAAGTATTTGGAAAATATGTTTTGAGATATGGTCAACACAATATGTTTTAATCAAGTCAGTGATTGTGATATGCTTCATACTTGTTTCTGTTAGATGCATATTGGCATTTGGTGCATATGGCATGCCAATTTGGTGCAGTAGAGAAATTATAATGTGATTTGTTAGGTGGATTGAAATCGATCTTTATTGCCTGTAAAACAATTTATAAGTGTGTGGTGCTCTGCTCGGGAGGTAAGAATATTGGTGTATGCATGTTCATATTTTGTTTGAGGACTTGCTCAAACATAGCTGTATTCTCTGTGTCTTTATTAACACTAAAAGAAATGCTGATTAGTTATTAGTTTTTTATGTTTTTTGTTTATGTTAATCAAATTGTTTAAAAATGCATTCCATGGGGTTTGAAAACGGTGGTAAAGTTTCTTTGCTTGATCTTAAACAAAGATGTTTTAGAAATCCTATGTGAATTAGAACATCATAGGCTGATATATTTGATGCTGGATGTTGCTAACAGTCGTGTGCAATTTCTAGTACCTGATTTGCAGTTTTCTTTTGCAATAAAGAATTGCTGATAGGAAGGATGTTATCAAAGCAACTTGGCACATGAATAACCAGCGACAACCAATAGAGCTTATTGATTGAATTTGAGATATAAGCATATAGCATTAGAAATTTGAAAATTCATGGAATTTTTTTTCTAAAAGTTGTGTTGATGTTGTAAAGAAATGTTCATTATATTTTGTGCAAAAGGAGCAGGTGTATACAAAAGAGATTTTTTCATTAAAATTGCCAAAAGTGATTTCAAAGTTACTAGGTGGACAGTAGATGTACTGAAATGAGTCTTTTGCTGAAGATTGTGAAAATGTATCTAAGATGTAAGGATGCGATTTTTTTTATTTTTTTTGTATATACAGAAATTTTTGAGTAGGAAGAGTTTGGAAAGTAAGATGTGCTGTATATTTTTCAAAGACAAAATAAGATGTATTGACAAAATTGCATCATGTGTAGCATAGTGGTTAGATGGTTTTGCAGTAGAGGGAAATACTAGTCGTATAGACAAGGTGTTGCTCGACAACGACATCACCATTTCACGTCCAGAGAAGGTACACGGTCAAGATAGTATGCTCGGAGTTCTCTGTGTGCATCCCTTTCATGAATATGGATGAGGAGATTCATCCAATTTCTTATCCATTGCAGTAGTTGTATTGTGGGGCGCAACCGGTAAAGAGGCAGAGTAGGTGGACGTAGGAATCGCTCCTGTACATTGAGAAGTGCAACTTCTTGTTCATTGATTTATTTGCAAAATTGTTGGAGCTGTGAAATATATTTACGATCCATTATGTTCCTACACAGAAATTGAAATCATGTTAGTGATTGATGCATAGAAGATATAGTGAAATGGGAAAGCAGAATAGTGAATAGCTAGTGGGATGTTAAGGTACCAATAGTAGAGGGGTTTGGAGGAGCTTGAGCAATAGATTTTGAGGTGAGCAGAGCCTCTTCTTTTTTTCTGCGTATGACGAAAGGGTTCTCCTTCATCAAGGAATAGCGAGAGAAGGAGAAAGCAGGGGAGATGCACAGGTCATTTAATGACCGGACTCTTGATACTGCTATGAAAGTGAGACCTTGTCGATCAATGTTTCCGATGTCAATTGTTGCCTTATCTAGTGTCATGCCTTGTGATTTATGGATTGTTAAAGCCCATGCCATGCGAAGCGGTATTTGTGTGCGTGAGCCCCTTGTTATGGGGGGGATCGGCACAAATTTAGAATTTGAAGGATCCCATGGTGGACCTTTGTAGTGAAGAAAGTCGACTACAACAAATAATGGCAGTTCGGGCGGTTTAGTTTTTGGTGCATATACGAGCGCGCGGACGGTGCCGAGGGCACCATTGACAAGGCCAGCCTCAATCCACAAGTTGCTTGTTAGAATAACTCGTTGTCCAATGCAAAGGAGAATTTTTGCAGCTAGTTGTTCATCTTCCAGTTTTTTGCCTCTAAATTCCTTTCTTTGGGTAGCGTAGCAACGTGCGATTGGTTGGTTGAGTGATTTCAACATGGTTTTATTGTGCATGTCAACATCGTCATTTGTGGCGTATAGATGCATTGAACTTGAGAATGACTGGACCTCGGCTTCAGGAAGGTTTGTTTTTTAGCGTGTCATAAGAAGCTTCCAATCATCAATAGTGGGTGTTGCATTGCGAAGGTTGGAAAAGAGTTCGCGGAAGGAAATCTGAGAAGGGCTAGTTCCTTGTTTCCGGAAAACTGTTGAAAGTGTAACCACAGTATCAAAGCTTTGCCATAGTGCAGTGCCACGAGAAGTGCCTACATACATTGGTGTGTCTTTGACAGGTGGAAGTTGGGCAAGGTCCCCCACGAGAATTATAGAGCGTCCACCAAAAGGGCTGCTTTTATGTGTTGGGAATGCCTCCCGCAAGCGATCATCGATTTGAGAAAGCAATTTAGGACCAATGAAGCTCATTTTATCAATTAGAATGTATTCCACATCTCGAATCTGTTCTTGAAGGTATAGGAGGGCTTGACCTTCTAAAGGTTGCATAGAGGATACAGGGATGCGAAGAGCAGAGTGGATTGTTAATGCATTGATGTGGAATGCTGCAACATCGGTCGAAGCAAGCAAGAGGAGGGGGCTTGGTCCATTGGTGGAGTTTTCAAGGAAGGCATTTTTTAGGCATTCAATTAGGAATGACTTTCCAGTACCAGCAGTGCCTTGGATTATCATTTTTAAAATTGATCCTATGGCATGTGTGCGGAAGTGGGAAAAAATGATATTGAATGCAATGGTTTGGCTTGGGGACAAGGAGGAAAGTGAATGTGAGAATGGAGTTTGGATTTGGTGGATTCTTGTGGAGGAGCGGTTGAAGTTGATGAAGCGAATGGCTGTTTCTTGTAAATGTGAAGGGATAATGGAGTTGGCCCAATTATAATTTGCATCAAAGTCACGATGGCCAAGAATTTCAAGTTCATTGAGGAGGATGTTGTTGCTTGGGTGGAGTTGAGAGAGAAATTTCCATTCAGGCATGTCGAGCGTGGGGGCATGGCGAGGGGCATCAGGAGATGAACATCAAGAGTCAGCATCGGTAGGGTTGATTGGGGTGCGGTGGACATGCCAAGCTTGATATGTATGTCTAGTTTGTTCCCAGTGTGCAACAATGGCCGCGTCAGATGTGCTGATGTCGTCAGGGAGGGTACAGAAAGGGCAGTATAGAAGGAGTTCACTTCAACAAAAGTCCACATAGGATGATGAGTCTTTCAATGGGATGGAGGTGAAATGAGGAAGGACACGTACAACCATAGGAGGGAAGATGTGTTTCCAGGGTGTTTTTTTGCGGCGGGAGGAGAAGGTCCAAGAGCGTGCAACTTCAATAAGAGGCAAATCCTCAAGTGCAGGTGGTCTATGCATGTATGAGACGATGAAAGGTGTTGATGGAGGATCAGCATCCAATTGTTGTGAAACACGTTTGAATACTTGTTTTTTCACATTGAGCGATACAAAAGAACGACTGCACTTTACTAGTGGGAGTTTTTGCAGCATGTGGCATGTTTCTTGTGCACCAATGTATCGGTCACCGACAATTTCGATCAGAACTTTGCGGACGACAATAATAGTAGGAGCATCGGGTGGGGAACATTGGGGGAGACGAGAAAGCATTTGGTAGTATTTTTCAGACTTTGCCTCTGCTTTTGCTGCATACTTTGAAATGTAGTTCAACACAACATGGCGTGATAGAATTGGTTGGAAGTCCATGTTTTCTCTCCATATTGCAAGAAGATGAGCGTTGTGCACATTTAGCTTGTCATCATTTCTAGCAGGGGCGTACATTCTACGACCAGTATTATCAATGTGAAGAGATGATGCGTCGTGAACTTCCCATGGGGCTCCATAGCGACAACTTGTTTTGTTATTTCTTTTGCACAAACATGTACTAGAGTGGCAAGTTGTGTGTCTTTGAACATAATTGACAAGTTGCTCATAGTCTTGCAACTGATTGGCTGTAAGAATTTCACGTGTCTGCAGGAGGCATGGGTCTTGCAGGGATGAATAGTTTATCCCAGCAACCCGGTTTTGAATGGGACGAGGGTTCCAAGCAGTAATGTATGCATCGAAGAAATCTTTAGCTGCACGGACATCAGAAGCATTGGTCCAATCTAAAGTGTCCATAGCAGGTGCATTTGGAAGCCATAAGAAACCGTGGATATGTGCGGAGCCGCGATGTTGCCATTCATACCTAAAAAAAAGAAGGGGAAAATAAATAAGATGGATGTGTGGAAGTGAAGTTAATGAAAGGTAAGAGATGGAAGGAATAGTATGCATACCTGCACCAGTAATCCTTTACAAGGAGTCCTTTAAGTAGCACTTCTTCGAGGAATATTGTGAATCTGCAATGGATGTATTGAGATGCACGGTGAGGGTTTGCAACAACATTTTGGATTCGCCATCGAGTTTGCTCATTTGAATTGGATGGAGGGTTGGAAGGCATGGTTCTATGCAAGTCAGGCCATTTGGTATCAGCTGCACTGAGTGTGAAGAATATGGTAGGGGTACCTTGTTGAATGATCATGTCGTGAAGCTCATGTCTAGCTCTAGTCCAGAATGAGCGGCTGTCGCGCAAGGATGAGTTGAAGCACATAATCTCGTCTAGGATGGTGGAAGTGGGAAATTGTTGAAGGTGGTGGTGAAGGTCAGCGATTGTTGCTGGAAGGGTGTTTGAAAGGTCTCTTTTCATGAAGACAGAGGCATTTTCTTGGCTGCGATGGCGCATGATGAGGTTGTACAAGTAGTAGCGGAAGCGAGGATGTTGTGCAAAACGATTGTCATGGTAGCGTATTAGATGCAAAGTGTATTCTTGCATATCTACTTTTGTAATTCTTGGTTGATTAATCATTGCAGAGCCGGTGGGGAAGAGGGTGGGGAAGGCCATGGAGAAGAGGCCTTCTGTGTTGTATTCATTGATTGGGGAGAGGCCAATGGTGGGCCATTGAAGTGAATGGATGGGTGAGTGATTGGGGGATTCTATGTAGGCAAGTATTCCATCTATTTCTGAATGAGATTTTGGCAGATTTGCAACAAAGGAGGATGGGTGGAGGTCTGATGGGCATGGTTGGGGAAGTTCAGAATCACAATTTTCAAGAATGGCTTGTTGGAGTGGGATGGAAGATGTGTTGGCATGGCGTAGCATGTTGGAAATGTTGGTGGGCACAATAGGCAAAGCATTCAGGGAATTTTGGTTAATGTGGACATCTTTGTAATACGGATCATTTTGTAGTTTGAATTGCAATGCTGCATGAACATGTGATCTACTGACAAAGAAGTCGTAAGAATTTTTGTCATGAGTAGTTTTTTTTACAACAAGGATGTCTAGGTCTCATAACATGCGAGGAAGAGAGGCCACAATATTAATGATATCTTGAGGAAAGCTAATAGTGTGGCCGGAATATTTTAGTTGGCCACCACGTGCATGGGTGACTTGAATAATGGGGTTGAAACGAGCAATCAACATCTCTTCAACTTGAGTCAGGCAAGAGAGCAAATGGGGTTGGATACTTGGGTCCATGTTGTTTGTGAGGGAAAAATGGTGGGTTGTTCGTTCGCCAACACAACGGGTACAACAAATGTTTCCATTAGTTGTTTTTGTTTTCATGGATGGGTAAGCTTCATAACAAATTGAGCAAACTTGGATGGGACTAAGTGCATCAATTTTTTCACGGAAGAGAAGTTGTGCATGTTGGAGTTGGATGGGGAGGAATTGCTGCACAGATGGAGAAGGAGGAAGATGGTGCGGGACATGGAAAGGGTAGGCAAGAGGCAAAGGAATTGAAGGGTATGGAAAGGGCTGGCTAGGGAGGGGAGCTGTAAGGGTAAATGGAAACGTTTGGGTGGGATGTAGTGGAAGGAGGGTACTTTGTGAAGGAATGGGAGTTTGGTGTGTGGTGGATTGAGAGAGAAGGTTGGCTTGGCGAGTTGCAAAGAGGAGACGACGACGTGCATTAATTCTTTCTTTGTTAAGTGCGTAGTGGCGGCGACGTTGTTCCCTTTGTAAATTGTTGTCTGGTGTGGTTGGCATATCTGTTGCAAACAAGGAAATGCATGTCAAATGCATATAATGAAAGAAGAGGGAAGCATGAAGATGCAACACTCTATTTCATATTTTTGTTGTTTTATTATTTATTATTTTTTGCGAGGATTTATGTTGTGTTATGTATTTCATCATAGAAATAGTCGTATGGAAATGGTGCGAGTGAATTTTGAAGTGGAAATGTATTGAATATGGTTTGCATAAAAATGAGTGTTGCATATTTGAAATCGGAGAATATGTGTTTTGAAAGCAAGAACATGTTGCATTTATTGGCAAGAGGAAATGAAAGGCATATACTGTATTTTTGCAAAGAAGAAGAAGCAAATTTTGTATTATATTCCATACTAAGCATAGCATGTTGACATTTGCATTTATAAAATGTGTGTCTTGCAAACAAGATGAAGGCATGAAAGAGGAAAGGGAAAACGACATGTGTAAATGTTCATATATTAAGAAGGTCCATTACAACATAGTGGAATGACATATAAACAAGATGAAATGAAGAAACGAGTTGATTCCTATACATCGAGGAGGACTATTAGAAAGGGAAAGGGGTTGTAAAGATATAGTAACGATTACAAAACATACATGCAAAATCAACGATGCATGGCAAGTGAGGGAAAAAAGCGTTGAAAGTTGAACGATGGGAAGAGACAAGAAATGTATGGCTAAAGGCGGCGACGGGCTTTGTTCACGGGGGAAGTTGGAGGTTGCAAGAGCTGAAGGAGGATTTTCGACGCATCAGCAAAAGGCAGATCTTCTGCGTTCATAACAATTGGTCGTAGTCGTTCAATGCCATTGAAGCTGTCCCTCTTTAAAGATAGTGTGAAGAGGAATTGTCGCCCTTTGATTTTGCTATATATGTCAAGGACAGCTTGAGGATCTGTTGAGAGGTGGAAAAGTTCCTCTGCAGAGATGCCTAGGAGGCCATTTGCGGCGTCGTCAAAAGCGATAACATTCTCGAGGTGCACAGTGTGATCGTGTAGTTGGAGGCGGAGAATGTAGCGGTAGTTGCACCTGGTGAACGACCCTTCACACTTTGAGCAACACCACGTGGTATCATCTTGTTGTATAGCCTTTTTCATGCATTGCATACCATCAATGTTAAGTGGGCATGCAAGGAAGTAGAAATCATGCAAGTCAATTGAGGTAGCAGTAGCACGGAGCGACATCCATGGGACATTTTCTCCAGGTGGAATTGAGAGGATGTCAGAAATTGTTTTTGTATTAAGTGGCTTCTTGCTGGTGCTTGAGTATTTGCGGCTGAGCGAGGGCAACGAATATTGAATGCCTTCTTTCTCGAACCATTCCTTAAGTTCCAGCGTTTCAGCGATCTCTGGATCGATAAACAGGGAGGTGGTCGGGATTGTGCTGATAGTTTGGCCGTTGAACTCGACAACCCTGCCACCTCTAATTGCAAGGACTGTAACTACACGAGCCATGCGAAGTTCAGAGAGTTCACGTCCTTCAGCATGGCAGTGTTCTCCCCACAAGGTCACATCAATGCTATTTCCGGACATGTCGCAAAGAGAAATTGTCTTTTTTGGAGTTTCAGAGCCATCGCGTTTGCGGACAATAGAGGCAGGAGAGAGCTAGCTGACAATACCTATGAAATCAACGATTGAGTTAGCAGGTGAAAGTTTAAGGGAATTGATAGGTACAAAGTGGAAGGTGTGGGAAGGAATTGCGAGGTCATCATTCAAGACTTGAGAAACTGTTGATGAAGAGAAGAGGAGAATTTCAAACAGCCGTCTTAGATGGTTATAGGAAGGGTTGGGGACCTTTATGGTGCCATTTGCAACATTGTAGATTTGGCCAAATTGAATGAGAGCATGAAGGGATTCAGCCAATTCATTGAAGGCAGAAACATGGATTTGCTCGTTTTTGTGGTCGACAAGGTCAAAGCCTAGTGACTTTCCAGAGCCACGTGCATTGGTAAAATGGCGAAGGGTTTTTTTTGAAAGGACTCGGCCTTGGATGGACCAAGTTTTTCTTGCAGGGGAGAGTGCTTTAAAAGGGAGAGTTGTCGTAGATGATGTGGTGGGGTCTTGGGAGGACAATGAGTGAATGTCAAGGGACGATGGTGATGAAAAGGGAGAGGCAGAAGATGAGGATGATGTGGCTTGGACCATTTGTTTAGTAGAGAGAGTAAGAGGGCATGGGTCACCAACCAATGGGGCAACGCGCTGGACTACTTCAAGCTCGAGAATAGAGAGTGACCTGCAAGAACGAGCAATGTATCAATGAAGTGGCAATGTAGAAATTTAGAAATAATAAAGGAAATAGAGGGACATAAGGGAAAAGCCATTATAGGGGAGGAAGGTGGGAGGCATTATGCAGTAAACGTACATTGTTTGATGCGAATACGTGCATGAGCATCTCTTCAAGAGAACAATGGAGCCTATGGCCAAGGACCCGTTCTGCGCGAGGGAAGTGTGCGAAGAAGGGAGAAGGGCAGAATGCTTGTGAACACCATCGGAAAGCGACATGCGGTATCGAGCTGTTGAATTCCGGGTAGAGTTGATCTGTGCAAGTTCAAAAACCTGGAGAGTTGGTTGTTGGGCGGTAGCACCAGCTAGTAGAGAAGAAAGACAATTGCGAGATAATGACATCTCCATGGCAGAACGGGTGGCTTGTAAAAACAATGTGCTGCAAGCGAATAGAGATATTAAGGTGAAGAAAGTGAGGAAGAACATGTCCACATAAATGAAGGGAAAGTTTGATATTGCTAATTTGTGAGAGATGAAGTGCAGAATTGCTAATTTGGATGATTTCCACTCTTTAATTGATAGTGGCAAATTTGCTATATGGAAGATGCTATTGCAAGTTGCACAAGTGGAAGTTGTGCAAATACGTTCCTGACAATGAGTACTGTAAAGGCTTTCCCTATGGAACATATATTTTGGAATAGGGCATGTTGAATTATTTTCATGGTAAACAAGGCATAGGCATAAAATAGGTTAGGAGAGGATGTTGGGTTGTAGGTATAAAAGGAAAGGAAATAGTAATGTGAAATAACCATATTTGTAAATTAGCTTGTGAAGTATGCTACTTGCAACTGTATATCTTGCATAATCTAAGTGTTTTTTTTCAACTTATTGAAAATCATGTTTGACACGACAGATGCACATGACAGTTTGAAACATAAGCGCACAAGCAAATGGAATAGATTGATTGAAAATAGAACTGTTACTACTATATTCTGCACCCATAATTTTGGAATTACATAATTGTTTTTCTTCATTAGATGATAAAAAGAGCTAGACATCCTACAAAATACTGTAAAGGCTATTGAAAAAAATGATATATATATTTACAACCAAATCAGGATAAAAAGAGGAGAGAACTTTTGGCATGCCTCTAACAGGCTACAACCATGTAACTGAACTACTAAAGTTGCAAAAGGATGAGTTCAACAACTTGAAATGATTCTATTGTACTTGTGCTCCAGAAGCATGGAAAATAAGGTAAACGAATTTCACATGAAAAACAATAGAAATCAAGTATTTTATAGATCTCATGTTCCTGTATAAGATGGCTGCAATCACATGTAATATAGAAGATAAGAAAAATGGATGTTGCCATATGCAGATATACTGTTGAGGGATTTTCATTTTTTTGTTTAGAACTATGACTACTATATTCTGCCACCCATAATTTTGGAATTACATAATTGTTTTTCTTCATTAGATGATAAAAAGAGTCACACATCCTACAAAATACTGTAAATACCATTGCAAAGAATGAAATATATTTTACAGCCAAATTAGGATAAAGAGAGCAGAAAAGTGTTGGCATGCCTCTAGCAGGGTACAACCATGTAACTGAACTACCAAAGTTGCAAAAGGACGAGTGCAACAACTCGAAATGATTTTATTGTACTTGTGGTCAAGAAGTATGCAAAAGAAGGTAAAGGAATCTCACATGAAAAACAACAGAAATTAAGTATTTTATAGATCTCATGTTCCACTATAAGATGGCTGCAATCACATGTAATTCAGAATATAAAAAAAAATGTATGTTGCCATATGCAGATATACTATTGAGGGATTTTATTTTTTTTGCTACTATCAACTGCATAAATAGGAATATCCAAGTTGTCTATTGAATAAAGCTGAACTAAAGGCTTACAACCAAATCAGGATAAAGAGAGGAGAGAACTTTTGGCATGCCTCTAACATGCTACAGCCATGTAACTGAACTACTAAAGTTGCAAAAGGACGAGTGTAACAACTTGAAATGATTTTATTGTACTTGTGCTCCAGAAGTATGGAAAAGAAGGTAAATGAATTTCACATGAAAAACAATAGAAATCAAGTATTTTATAGATCCCATGTTCCTCTATAAGATGGCTGCAATTACATGTAATATACAATATAAGAAAAATGGATGTTGACATATGCAGATATACTGTTGAGGGATTTTCATTTTTTTGTTTAGAACTGTGACTACTATATTCTGCCACCCATAATTTTGGAATTACATAATTGTTTTTCTTCATTAGATGATAAAAAGAGTCACACATCCTACAAAATACTGTAAATACCACAACAAAGAATGAAATATATTTTACAGCCAAAGCAGGATAAAGAGAGCAGAAAAGTGTTGGCATGCCTCTAACAGGCTACAACCATGTAACTGAACTACTAAAGTTGCAAAAGGATGAGTGCAACAACATGAAATGATTTTATTGTATTTGTGCTGAAGAAGTATGCAAAAGAAGGTAAACGAATCTCACATGAAAAACAAAAGAAATTAAGTATTTTATAGATCTCATGTTCCGCTATAAGATGGATGCAATCACATGTAATCCAGAATATAAAAAAAATGTATGTTGCCATATGCAGATATACTGTTGAGGGATTTTAATTTTTTTGTTACTAGCAACTGCATAAACAGGAATATCCAAGTTGTCTATTGAATAAACCAGAACTAAAGGCATAGTGAATCTTTATAAGGAGTTCAAGATCAATATTGTTCTAACCATTTTGACAATTTGACAGTTCTAAATGGACAACCTAACATTTAAAATTCTGCACAACTCCATTTTGAAATGTCATGAGAAACTATTCTCATTTTGGGGGAGTAAAAATCAAAACTATATTCCTTGAAAAGCGAAACTACATTCCTTGAAAATCGGAACTCTGTGAAAAGGGCGTTTGCAAGGTGCTTCTGTGTTAGTTGTGATAAAGATCAATACAAGCTCAAGAGGTATAAAACAACACTCGTAGCACTGTAACATTAGCTGTCTCAGCACTGCTCGACTCTCGCAAGTGTCTCATACAATGGCATTCGATGTGTATAAGGACAGACACATACTCAGCAGTAATCAAACTTAATCTAAATATATGCACATACTGAACACTAATTACTTGACTCTCGCCAGTGTCACATACGCAGCAGCAATCAAACTTAATGCAGAAGTACCTAGGCCTATCAATGGGATTTTGAATCCTGAGTTCAATTGTGAAACTCTGTCTAGCATCTCCATATTCACAAGAAAGTAAAAGAGCAGCAGTGAAGATGCAAAATGGAGGTTTTGGTTCTGAGTTACAATGTGAGGCCGAGCTTCGCAGGAATCTTTGAGACCCCAATTTGAGCAAGAAAACAGACTCGGAAGTTTCAAATCTGTTATTTCTTAACGATAACCTGTTGAAATAAGTGCGGAATTGCATCACTGCAATCTTTGAAAATCTCCAACTAAAATCGCAACCCACTATACATACATTGCATCACAAAATTGCACTAACTGTCCATTCTTTCCATTTTGTAACTAAATTCAAAAAGCTTATCTTCTTATAGCCTAAGATAAGAGGCACTCTCTCCTGCCCCATCTTGAATTGGCAATTGGCATTATGGCATACATGCACTTGCTTAATCTGCTACTTACGCTATTTGGATTCCTTTCTACAAAAGCATGGATGTGACAATGCTAAAATCTAGTCCATTTTACATTTTTATTATATCATTTTTAAAATAAATTTCTTTTTAAGACCTTCTTCGCCATTATACTTCAAACATTATTACAAGGAATGAAGTACAAGACAAGTCAATTCTGATCAGAGCTAGGGAGGGTTATAGTGGTAGGGTAAAATCTGCCTTATCTTCAGGACAAGCAAAGGCAAACTTATGAGTTAAAATCGTTCACCCTACGAGGCGAGTATGAGATGATTTTGAGAGTTCACTGGGTTACCGGCTCAGCCATAAGCGAAACTGTAAGCATCAACGAAATTGTTGATTAACACGAGTTGTATTTGAATCCTGAGCTTTGCCACTGGTTTTGCCCCGAAAAGAATGCCGAATTGCTTCAATGAAAATTAAACTTAGATCTGCTCAAGTTAACAAGATTCTTGACAGTAAAAGCAGTGTCAAATAACAGATAAATCAACAAATTTTCAGAGCTCTCAACCAGATCCTGAATTGCTGTAATGAAATTTAAATTTAGTTCAATTCACGTTAACAGGATTCTTAACAGCGCAAACAGTGACAAGTAACAGATAAAGCAAGGAATGTTGGCGGCTCTTAATCAAAGCACAGTCATTATAACAAGAATCTGAAGGCTTGAGAACAACAAATTGGGTCTACTCTTAGAACAACATAAATGGGCAGCGATTGGCAAACAGATTTACAGATTGCTAGTAGTCAGAGAACAACATAAATAAAAATGCTGAACAGAAGTGGTGAAAGAACAGAAGGTTACCGGGTATTCTGTGAAGGTGGAAGCCGGGCAGCGAGATGGAAATGGCAGGCACTGAAACGGAACGAAAGCAGGTTGCGGGCGAACATATGAAGACGGAGGTAAGACGAACGCATTAACGATGGCAGGTTTCAGCATTAACGAGCGAGCAGTCACGACGAACCAGACGTATGGCCATATTTAAGGCTGGAACAAGCGAACATTGATTCCATATCTCGGCGATTTCTCGGAGTTTGGAAGTGTGAGCTGGTAACAGGTTGAGAGGCATTGCTGTACGCTTCAACATTATCTGAGCATTTACGAGACCCATACCGAGTTGCAACGAAGGAGCAAGCGTCAAATCAATCTCAGCAATTAATTTGAGAACTGTGAGCTGGTAAATCGTGCGAGCTGGTAAGAACTGCGAGGTGGCAAAGCGTGCGAGCTGGTAAGAACTCTGAGGTAGCAAATCGTGAAACAACGAGGTCAATTGAAACTGTGCGCTGGTAACAGGAGCAGGCGGCAAATGTCACATTTACAGTGGCTGGAAGGGCGATGAGAAAGCCCTCTCATTGGCTCCAGTGAACAGTGACATTCAGCCAAAGCCAGCAAAGGGAACGCCTTTCGGCGTAAAAATGCGATGTACATTTGCAGGTGCAAACCATAGTCTTAATTAATGGTTGGGTATTTGTGTGTTTCTGAAGATTAAATTTAATATATGCTTGTTCACATATGAACCTAAACCTTATGATTATGATTAGTAAGCATGCCATAGAAGATTAACCTCTAGAGTTTTAACATTAATGCACGAAGTAATTTTTTTTTTTTTTTTTCTTGTATGTTACAAGATGGCAAGAACGATACAAGTATTTAATTTCATTTTTGCATTCAAGGGTGTACAAAGTGGAGAAAACGGGAAACAAATAATCTGTGATTTTATGTGATTTATTTTGTGGGATTTTAAATATATTTATTATGAAATATTTTAAATAAATAAAACGAGAAACGAAGAATCTGTGAGTCAATGATTTTCTGGCATTTTAGATATTTTTTGAAATATATTTATTATGAAATATTTTAAATAATTAAGTTTCAAGTTAGAAAAGCATTTTAGATTTAAATTTAGAAGGGAATCATAATTTTGAAGAGAAGTGATGAATGCTTATTTTTATTGTTTCTATCAGATTATTAGATTATCTAATTTGTTAGAAACTATTTAAAATTTAAAATTCAAAATAAATGTAGAAAAAGGTAATTAGAAAGTATTGTTGTCACATTTAGCTATACTATATGAGGGGAAATGGTAGGTAAACACTGTTGAGATAGATGAGAAAAAATTTACAACGAATTAATGTAGTTTAATGCTATTGACACCACTCGAAACTCAAAACAGTACAATCTCAAAACTCCTTTTCCAATGTTCTATATGCAAAATTATCTTTTGTTGTTAGCCATTGCACAAGGGTTTTGCATTTAAACCACATCTGGTAGAAACATCTGGTGCACCAAGGTCAGGACGGCCAAAGGGTCGTAATGAGGATCATTTGAATGATTATAATTTGCTGATTGTTTGGGTATAACGAACACTTATTGTAGTTAAGTTAGATTTATTATTTGTGTTATGATTTTTATTTTTAAAAGTTATATTATTAATATCAATATATTATTTACATATAGTTATAGTTATATTTGTATAAAATATAATAATTTTAAAAAATATTTTAAAGTTTCTCATTTCGTTGAACAACATGGAGTCTTAGTTGTAAGAACAAGCACGGTAATGAATAAAAGGATAAGAAAGAAAGAAGAATGAAATTAAGAGGTGAAGTTGGGTGGTTACTAAATTCATATTTTTATAATTGTATTGTGAAGAAATAATAATAATAATAATAATATTGTAAATAAAAAGTAGTAATATATATTTTTTAAATATGTATAAGTTAATTTTATTAAAAAATATAATTATAATTAAGAACATTGTAATTTTAAGTTATTAAATTTATATAATTTTATTTTTTAAAGTTTCTAAAAAATTCATATTTATTATTAAAAATATAATTTCATGAAAAAAAATAAAAATCCTCACAGTAAAGACTTTAATATATATTATTAAACTATGAAGTTGAATATATAAAAAATTTTAGTGAAGTTTTCAAATTTTAGTTTTTTAATTTTTGTATTTTTAGAATTTTAATTTTTATCATTTCTATAATTCTTTTAAACATTACTTTTTTTTTCTTTTTCTAATACATTAATTCAAACAAATTAAAAACACTGAAATTATATTATTAAAAAATAAATAAATAAAACTTCTAAACATGTGAGGAAAAATTTCCCATAATTTAAGTATAATATAATTTTTATATAAATATAATCTTTTGAAATTTTAAATTATCCTTGTGCTTTCTAATACATTCTATCTTTTTACTTTCCAATACATTAATTTGCATCAATTAAATTTGTTGAAATAGGATTTTTTTTTTATAAATATAACATAACTCATATAAATATTATCTACACATTTTTAATTATTATTATTTTTATATAAATATAAATAATAATTCATTTTTTTATTTAAATTAATTATAAATGTAAAAGTGTATTATCTTTACTCGTAGTGTTGATAAATATCATTATTATTATAAATATTATTAAGGAGTGTGACAAATCTTTTTAAATTGAGATCTAACAAGTATATGCTAGACATTATATTATTTTACATTAAATTTTGAATATGATTACTTTAATTACATAAATATGTGGCTATTTTTAAAAATAAAATATATATATTATTTTTTTTTAGAATTTCAATGTTATTGCAATAATATTGATGACGATGATGATGATCATAACAACAATATTAATGATGAAATTGAAGATAAATATGGTTCATAGGGAGAATGACTAGTGTCAAATAATTAAGAGTCTTAAGGGTCTCCAAAGGAAAACAGAGGAGGATGAAGAAGTCTCTAGCACTATAGTTGGGCTTGAACATGAACTTTCGTATAGATCATAGATAAACCAAAAATAAAAATAACAATAACTTGAGGATACATCTTATAATATTGCTTAATAATTTAAAAAATAAAATAAAAAATGCTTGGATAAACCAAAAATAAAAATAAAAATAACTTGAGGATACATCTTATAATATTGCTTAATAATTTAAAAAATAAAATAAAAAATGCTTGAAGGGGAATGGGACATCTCAAGACCTAGAAACCATGCAGGGAAAAGTTGGATTAAGAAGGAATATCTTGAGTGTAGCACTAATGCATCGTGAGTGGAATATTATGTAGGGAATGAAAACAATGTCAAAGACGATTACAGTGGGCTTGGAAATAAGGATTAATTTTTAAAGGAAACTCATTGTAAATAATCAAGAGGAGATATATGCAAAGGAAGTGATTAAAGTTGTGGTTTTGAAGGGACACAAAATTTGTACAAACCGAAAAATGTGCATAAATAATGCAGTCATGCTCATTACACTACAAGGAAAAGACCCTATAGTGGATGTTTTTGAGGAAGCCCTTATAAAAACAATCCAGATATATGTTTGTAGCGGAGGTCACTAAAGAAGGTCCGCAGGTTGAGACTTTTGCGGATGCTTTTTTGCGGTGTGTTTCTCATCATAAAATGCGTCGTTGCATTTTATGAAAAATGCATCGATACGTACTATAAATTGGAACACCGAGACACCGTGCTCTCCGTACAAACCCGCCCAGTGTGTCTAAGTACTCTAGCGATCAGTGCTCTACATACAAATTGTCCCAGTGCGTATTCGTAATCCAACGCACCGTAATGATGTCCAATGTGGCACTGATAAACCGCCTGATGCGTCTCAAAATTGAGCGCACCGAAAATGGGTTAATTTACAAAAAATTACCAGCCGTGAAAACCTCATTTTTACTTGTTCAGTGCTCTAGACCTCTCAAGCACCAGTGTGAGTCTGTATTCTGTGAGGTTCCCTTCCATTGGTGCTCCCATTGCCCGCATTGCTGCCATCCATTGTGCACTATATAGAGTTTGAAATTTTTAAAACGGTTGGAAAATTTGTTTTTTTTGAATTCCTCAACATAGATGTCTCCTCGACGCGCAAATGTACAGGTAATCTACTTGTTTCTCAATAAATAAACCTTATAACAGATTAAATTTTCAAATTAACTTAAAATTAACTGTCTAAAAAAAAAATATGTGTGGTGCGTTCAAGCCATTCGGCTCACATCATTCGTGGTACTGCCTGTAAATTGATATGCCGCACCATGAATTGTGTTAACAGAAATTGCACCAGGTTCCAGTGCGCTACTGAGAAAATTCCCACCAATAAAACTTAAAAAATAACACAGCAGTGTGGCCGTTTACAAGACTGCAACGTTGACTATGTATTGTTGTTGGGCGGTGCGTTGACCATACTATCCGCCTCGAGGCAGTTAGTTTGTTCAATGCACCGCTCAAATATATTTCATGGTTGCGCAGTGCGCAAACATTTTTTATGCACACCGTGCGTGGTGTGTGATAAATAAGTACGCATCGGTAATGGTACGTTACTATTTTTTTGGGCGCACCAAGTATTTTTTTCAATAAAAATATTATATTATATTATATATATATATATATATATATATATATATATATATATATATATATATATATATATTTCCCATTTAATAAAAAAAATGTATTTAGTATGTGAATCATTCAACGACGTCAACGGAGAGAGAAAAGGGAACAACAAGAGCACATGGAGGACCGTTATAATGTGATTCAGTTGTGGGAGACACAGGAGACGGAGAGACTTTTGTATCCTCGCCCTATTATGGAAGCCACCTAGTTTCTCCTAAGAGAGATAAGCCTCCTCAAGTTATACGAGGAGGCTACACCCTTGAAGGGGTACAATGGGTTATTGGGACAACTGATCTAAAGGTGAATGCCCACCGACAGGCTTTCCGGGTCTGTCCTGGTGAGTGGTACGAGCCCACTGAGGAGGACATCTATTTTATTACTAGCCTATCTAGGAGGGGGAATGATTTTCCCTAGTTCCCAGATGTCCCCATTGGTTATGCAGCAGGGATTCAGTTGGCGTACTCCCAGAGATACATTAGGGACGATATAGTTTCTCCTGCAGATTTTTAGGTGTCCGATTGTCAGTTACGCATTGCTTCATTTGGTCTAGATTAGGTGAGGTGCCTCTCACTACTACTCATGAAAATTTCACACTATTCTTGTGACGAGCAACGCATTAGTTGTCCATTTTTATTTTATGTTGATTCTTTATTCTAGATGCCACGACTTGTGAGATGGTCTGCGATTTTTTTGTGGCAGTTTTGTACGAAATTAGATAGATGTTGTTCTCAGGCATGTGAGAGGTTGACCTTCCATTTTTCTTCAAAGTTTTATTTTTTATTTTTTGAGAGGTTTCCAGAGATGATGCCTACTTTTGTTCGGCAACCTCGTAGACAGATGTTGCACATATCGATGCAGATGTGGGGCCAGATGATGCCCAAGAGGGGCATGTTCGACTTTTTGGCTACGATATCTACTGATGCACTGGAGTTTCTAGCCAGTGATGATGATCACTCATTCGTGATGATATCGTGTCCATACATTGGTTTGGATTGGCGAGGGTGTACCAAAATCCTCTTCACACAAGATGATCCATTGGATGCGAGAGGTAATATTAGTGCTTTCCTTAAATTAATATAGTTTCATTTTATTGTCTTAATTAAACTAATTAGAATAAAATTTATTCTAACACGTTCTTTAAATTTTTTAATGAAATTGTCTAATTATTTGTGTGTATTATATATTTTGTAGATATTAGCACATTCGTTAGGGACATGATTCAACCCCCACTAGATGATCCAGGTGTAGATCATGACAAGGAGATGGCGAAGGCATTGAATCAGATTGAGAGACTTGATCCTTGGGTGTAGATACCTATGGGGATGCAGCGTAGGGTGGACACCCAATTCATGATGGAGTTGGGTGACTAACTGTGTGACTCCTAGTTGATGAGGGAGTCCGTCCTACTATGATTAGAGAGATCCAGGTGGATCGTAGGCTCACATAGCTCTGGAGAGAAAATCCCCATGATATGATTACCCTTATGCGTCATATCATTGGAGCTTCTAGAGTACTGGCGGGTAGGAGGGATAGGCGTCGTGGAGATGCACGAGAGAGAAGCTCATCTGATAATCATGATCACGAGGGGAGTGATCATAATTTTATTACTCCAACTCCTCCTCCTTCACCTCACGCCAAAGATTATGAGTAATCAGCATCGTGTCCTGATCAGCAGGCACCTAGTCCTCAGAAGACATGGCCATCGAATGAGTAGACACCCGATCCTGAGCTGTAGGTAGGTCCATCTGAGCAGACCCTACCATCCATTGAGCAAGTTGCACCATCAACGACTCATCAACAGGCAGTTCCTGAGAAAATTGCACCATCTGATCAACAGGCACCTCCAGAGCAGGCACATCATCCATATGAGCATGAGGTTGCACCATCGACTGAGAAAGCCTCGACTTGTACTAGTATTGATGTAGTACCACCAAATATTTGACATTTATATGCAGTTATATTATAGTTGTATAATTTTGACATTATAAAGTTATATATATATATAGTGCATGTATTTAATGTTCATGTTGATGTACTTAATTTATATGTTGGTGTTCATCATGATGTGTATATTGTTAGGTCATGTTAGATATGTTCATTTAATGTGCTTGCAGATAAATATGTATGTGATAGAAGTTATTTTACATGAGATGTATATTTGATGCTTGTGTTGTGATGATGTTATACAATGTGTGTGTTTTGTTAGATGATCATGTGATCACGATGATTATATGATTTAGTGAATTTGAATGTGTATTTTATAATATGATGTGTGTACGATGGTTATCATGATCGTGATGTTTATTTTTAATATTAAAGCATGATATTTATTAAATATTATATATTGGTAATTGTAATTGTATGTATCATGATTGTAATTGTAATTTTATGTAAAATTGTAAAATTGTAATTGTAATTGTCTGTATTGTCATCATTCAATTTTATTAAAATTTATTTTAATCGTAATTGTATGTAAAATTGTAAAATTGTAATTATAATTGTAATTGTAATTGTATGTAAAATTGTAAAATTGTAATTGTAATTGTAATTGTAATTGTATGTAAAATATTTGAAAATTTGTAATTGTATTATGAAATTGTAAAATTGTAATTGCATGTATTTTCATGATTCAATTTTATTAAAATTGTAAAATTTGTAAATTTGTAAAATTGTAAATTAATTCACAATTTTGAATCATAACTACCGTAAGTAAAATGTATACCGTAAATATTGTTAAATTACCTTTATTGTAAAATTGTAAATTTTTTCAAACGCTCAGGCAATAAGATCGCTGATTTGCTTGCAAATAAAGGAGTAGATTATGGACATACCCTTTTCTCTGGACCTCTAGATAATATAAATGATACTTCTCTTCTACAGGAATGCACTAAACCCGGATGCGGGTGTATAACTCGGGAAGGTAGATGACAATCCCAGCAAGTGACACATGGCCATGCCACATGGTCACGCATGGGCTCATGCCAGAGGCATTTATAGCAGCCAACTGCTCGCAACACTCTGCCATTAATATGCCCAAACGTCGATGCTACTCCAACATCCTTATAATGCCTCCATGATGTATCAATCCGCTATCTCCCTCCCGGTGCATTTGCCCCTCTGTGGTCTCAGGGCTGAGCTCTCAAACATACACAGGGAGGTGGTGCAGCCTTTACTGCTACCTTCTGCTTGCTCTTGGTCTCCATTTCATGCACGAACTTTACTGCAGCTTCAACTCTACTCCTTGGTCTCAGAATTCCTAGCCTTCAGCTCACTCTGTTCTCCCACCTCCGCTCACCTGCATCCCAAATGCTTTTGATGGCTCCAACAAGCCCAAGCGGCACATAATGCGTTTTCGCAGAGGCAGTGGGCGCGGTCATGCGTCTCGTCCCCCTCTTTCCATCCGCTCTAAGGCTCATTCGCTGCTTCAAGATGAGTATTTTTCCCATTATCCCTCCACTCGCAGCGGCAGAGGTAGAGGTCAAGCCTCTCAGTCGCCTCGCTCTGTTTCTCCTGATGGAAATTTAGCTCAGCATCACACCAAAAGCCATGGTAGAGGACGGGGAATACCTTCTCTGCCTACGCAGACCCTTCACTTGGATACATGACCTCTTCTACCCGAGGAGAATTCCGCTCAATTCCACTACATCTATGCATTAGACCGTCCCCTCCTTACTACTACCATCACCATCATCTTCAAGGAAGAGGCTTCCTTCGAAGCAGGCCAAAGCTCCACGACAAGGAAGAGAAAATCCACCATAGCCTCTGTACCTCTTCCACTCTCGTGTAAGTCAAAAGCCATTCTTGTCAATCCGGGTGCCATCTCCTCTAGCAGCAAAGGAATTGGCAGCAATGGAAGTGGGAGCAGTGGAAGTGGCAGCTCAGAATGGTCGGGATAAGAAGGTTTCAAAGGAAATGCAAGCATTGTTCGCACCACCACCACTCCTAAACCAACGGCTCACCAAACGAAGCATGTGGGTGACTCCTCCGAAGACTACATGTGCCTCATTGTGGAGGAACCACCGCCTCAAAAAAATGACACCTAGCATGGAGAGGTCCTTTTTTACAGTTATGTTAATTTTCTATGTTAAACTGTCTTTCCTGAATATTTTCACAACAATTAACTATATTTTGTCTGAAGATGGTTTCCCCTCTGATGGCAGCTGTATTATGACTACTTTCCCCAACTGGGGCAGTCACTATTTTTCTTTTTTGACATATAATGCCTCTGGAATTGGCTAGTACAATGATTCGAGAGGCCCATCTCTCCTTGTAAATTATGTTACATTAATATAATTTAGTCCAACTTAGAAAAAAAAATTAATAAATTTGTAAATTTGTATGAATATAGATAATTGTAAAATAATAAATCTAGAATAATATGAATTTTTGTAACATAATAAAGTTTAGAAAATAATGCAAATAAATTCATGTTTAGAATTATCATTATTTTATTATGATCTTACATACCAAAAATAACAGTATAGATTAATACATTTTTTAAAATTTTGAAGATATCATTCACACACAATTAAAGCAATCAAGTAGTTGTATTATTTTAGGAATTGACATTAAAAAAAACTTGATACAATGCATTATTTTCGAGATCAACATAATTTAAAATTATAAGTGAAATGATTTTAACATTAACACAATGCAAACCAATTAATTCAAAATACATATTATAATTTTTCGAAAAAAAAAGTCTTAGTTATAAGGTTAAGTCCTCTTCTTTATAAAAAAATCATCTTAAATAGTATAAATGATGAAATAACACATGTACCATATCACTCTATGTTCTCATGATCGCCCTCATTATCTTTCAGCTCGCTTGGCATGATAACACTATTGTTCTCAAAAATATTTTTTGATCTAGGGTCATGTCTCAATCCCTGCAACATAGCTAACTCTTTGCAACGAAAGAGCCTTTGAATCCTTGGAATTTTAGGCACGTGCCTCAATATCTTAAAAGGAGGACCACGTGATTTACCCTTATTTTTTTATTTATCATACCTCTGATGCCCACATTTTGGACATATCTCTTTGTCTGCATATTCTCCTCTATATAGAATACAATCATTTTGACATGTATGATCTAATATGTACTTAACACCCAACATTTTCAACAATTATTTACCTCTTCACAGCTATCGACCAAGATATTATCATTCGGAAGAACCCTATCTTTGAATAATATGTAGTTAGTCATGGACAATATTAAATGTACATTAATGCCGATAATTATTAACGTTCATAAAATTGACCATTTGTAATGTTCATTGTGTGATTATATTTCCCAAAATATAAGGGACTTGATGGTCAATTACCTCAAAATTTCTGAGAAACATGCATTTGAAAAGCCAAACTTTGCTTTCAAGTTGTATAGTAACACCATTGTTCTCAACTAGGTAGACTTTGAGTGGCCGTCAGGTCCAAAGAGAGGGGTGGTGGAATCAAATTTAAGGCTTTCGAAAAAGGTATCAACGATATGAGCATCATCCCCTAGCCGATCATTGTTCTAGAATGCATCTAACAACATTGTCTCCATGGCAGTTGTATCCCTTAAGTAATCATCCATACCAGCCTCTATTTGATTGCCTCCATTGCCAGCTTGTGAATAACTACTATTTTTGTAATCATTCCTAATTGGTGAATCTGGATGTAGTAGGAATTAAATAGGTGGTTCATTCAACCATTATTGGTATCGTTCCTCTCCAATTTTTTCTCTTAATTAAACCTTCTCTCGATTTTACATTGTCGTGGGGTGCAACAGAATATTGTAGGTAGGTCGCTCATCATCACTATTATCCTAATAATTTCAAAAATATATATTTGAACATGATTAGTAAAAAATCGATGATATAAATTAGTAAGCATGTAGAAAATTCATGATTAATTGGTTTTACATTGAAATAATTACATTATAACAAACAATTATTATTACCATCATTTTCCTAGGATTGTGGCTAGAAGATGGCATATTACAATTGGCAGGGTGAAGCGGTTGTCCATTTTCATCTACCAACCGCAGCTTGCATTATGTTGCTCTTGATAAGAGGTTTTGACGTTTTGGAGTTGCTTGAGTATTTTGTGAATTTGAACTCAATTCTGAATCTGCATGAACCTGCAAATTTTTATACGTTAATTTTATTCAGTTGATTGACATGGATAAAATAAATAAATTCAATTAGATAATGAAAATATAAATAAAATCTGAAGTATTTACGTCTAGAGATAGATAGGGAGAACTACATGATGGACTTTGCAAAATACAATGGAACGAGCTGGATTTTAAAGAATTGTTCATCTGATATAATTATGAGATTTTCTCTCTACATTTGAACAAAATCAACAATAACTTTTGGTGTACATACCTAGATGTAATTTCGGTGCCTTAAAAATGGACTTATTATTATTGGTGCTAATGTACTATTAACTGTACTAGTGTTGTTTTATTAACAGATGCATAAGTGTGGTTTTATAAACGGACACACCAGTGTTGTTAGTTAACAAACACACTAAATATCAAGGAAAAAAACGCAAATTTGTTTTTTTGAAGTGAAAAAAAAGTGGTAAATTGAAAAATGGGTGGAAAATTATTTTCACAAATCTAATTTCATAAAAAAAAAAATCTTTAAATAGTAAAATATATTCATTATTTCATTATTTTTGCAAAAAATTTCAGAGAGGGATTTGCACTAGAGACATACCTGGAGAAAGAGAGAATGAGAGCACTTTGGAGTAGAAAAATACTTTCGAACAACAACACTATTCAGAGAATTAGAATTTGAAACATCTTGTGATTTATACAAAAACCCTGTAGTATAGTAAAAATTTTAAATTTTAATGTAAAAATTGTTTTTTTATAGTTTCTGTTAGATTTAATACATGTATAGTAAAAATTTTAAATTTTACTATGCATTTCCAGAAAAACAAAAAACAAAAAAATCTATTCTTACGTTAAACCTTTGCTTCTTCTTGTTTATGTGGCTTCACAATTAGGGCTTTTTATTTTAGATTTATAGGGTTTGTAATACTATATATATAGGCATATGAAATCTAACCCGAGGGACCACTTGTAGAGTCAGATCCAAATCCATGTCGGCCCTTGCACGATTTTTTAAAAAACATATATTTTTTAATCTGTGCGCATTGTTTAAAATAGCGCACCAGTGCATGATTGTAGTATAGCGCACTAGGCGTGTACTGACAAAAAACACCTTTTTATTAAAATAATTTTTTATTAATTTATGTTTGTGTTAATCGGTGCACCGGCTTTAATATAACGCATCTGATCTCCTTGTTGACAAAGAGCACAGTATGGTGTTTCTATTGTATTGGCGATGCATTTATAAGAACCTACAACACCACGTCAGGTGTGTACTTTGCGAAAGGCATATCATTTTCTTGATATAATTTTTTTTACCTGAAAATTCTGTGATTTATTTATAAAATATATTAATTAATGGTACATGTTTCATATTGATAAAGAAATTACTAAAAAGAGTTCAAGTAACAAAAATATAACACATCCAGAAAAGAAAAAAAGACAATTTCTTTGTAAATCCTTTACAAAAATTATTATTTTTGAACTATATGTAAGTTTAACTAATATGTATTGTTTAGTCTATATCATGCAGAGCCACAAAATGGCGAAGCTTGATAAGATTATTTTTGATCTAAAACCATAAGAGTGTAAAATCTTGATGGAAAAATTTCAGAAGAATGAATAAGGTGAATCAAAAAATACTCTTGATCCAATATGGGTTTCTTTTTTGAATTTTCATTAATAATATATTTAAAAATATTAGATAACATGTTTCAAAAAATCTATTAATGCATATATGTTTAATGTTCTACAGGGAACAACAACGAAGAAAATGAATGTTGTTCTAAGAAAAGAAAAAAAATAGAACAGGAAAATGAAAATGAATTGCTCCTTGGCTCATCCAGAGTGGTGATGAAGGTTAACGAAAGGGGGTAAAAATTTTACAAAACATTGAGGGATCTAGTGGAATGAATGTATAAACGTTCTTTCTACTTACAATACAAAAATCAATCCAATGATTCCAAAAACCAAATTTTATTTAAACTACATGATGAGTTTCCAGAGAATTGGTCAATGAGACATGTCAGACTTTTAATAGCAAAAACGTACAACAAAAAAGAAGGATTGAAAAAGTAATATTCCTTTAAATGTTTTTCTAGAATTATATGTATATATTACTACAAATCAATCATTTATAAATATCACTTTTGTTATATTCAGTTTTCATATATCAATATAAAATTAAATAGTTTATTGTCATGTTACATTTTCAGGAATATTATGAAAATCTCAAAGGATGAATGAGTTGATATTAGAAATATGCTTGTAGGAATGTCCAAAAAGGTGTACAAGGAGATGGTCAAAGAAACAGACATAATTGCATCGCACGAGGAGCCATCTAAACAACAACGTGCTTCAAATGTAATATGCAATCATTAAAGTTCTCGATTAGGTGCAATAAATAAACAATTTAGCATTAAATATTAATTTTAAGTATTTTCTTGTAGAAAAGAAAAGAAAAGAAAATGGAATCCTTTTAGCACATAAAACAGGATGACAAGGAAGAAAAGGGTTGATATCTATGTTTGTGAGTAATTATTACTCCCTTATAACAACTTAACTAGATTTCATTTTTGTATATTGTAAATTGTTTTACAACAATCATCATTGAATGTCTTCAAACAAGTGCTAATATACAAAGAAAAGCCATTAGAAGAATTGATTGACATTGGGTTAAATGTTGGGTTATCAGTATATGTTGGCATATTAGAAATTAATTGTGGAATTTGTAAGCATATATCTTGTTTTACTTAGCTATGTCTATTATTAATAGAAAAAAAAAAAAAAAATTATATTAAATCTATGATCTGTTATGGAGTATAAAAATCATAGGAAACAAAGTATGCAACTCCGCCTACAAATGAATTGTTGAGATATGGCATAAAATTTGGTTTTGAAAGAATGTGTATAGTTCAAGAGTCAATTCTTGCCATGGTACATTTCTTTTCGATTTACATTGATGTATATTATTTAATATTTCATTTTTCATTATTCTCACCAATGTATATACACTCATTACACTTTATTTTTATGTTTGTAGATGAAACTTGAAGAACAAGAAAACAATCAACACAATGAAAAAAGTGTTCCTCTAAATAACCCAAGTCATGGAACTAGCTCGAGCAATGACAACAATTCCAGTGAAGAATGATGATCAATATGTTTGGATATCAAGCAAGACGTTGTACTTTTTGAAATATTTGTCTGTGAAATCATACATTTTGTTTAATGTAATGGACATAGTGTCCCAATTGAAAGACAACGAGATACCAATAATAGTCTCATTTTGTATGACAAAGAGTGTCTTATATATATATATATAATAATAATAATAATAATAATAATAATAATAATATATGTTTTAATGTATTATATTGTGTTCTCCATTGTCGTTGTGAAATGTTACACCACTGATTAAATATATGGATGATTAAATATTATAATGAACAAATGAGAAATATGATGATATAGTATAAAAAATTAATTCAAACATCACATTCTAATGCACTAATAAAATTTTAAATGATATGAATACTGTTATAAGATATGTGTCAACTTTTGATGAATAATGAATTTAAAAAAATCACAATAATTGCACTATAGGTCGATGTTTCTAAAAAATAGAAAATGAATATAGGTGCATGTTAGTTATTGCGCACCGATGCGTTTATATGATAGTGTGCACCGACATGTTTCTACGACCTATGGGCACCGTACAAATACCAATACCAATTAGAATGCCTGGTGTGCTTTATCAATGAATGCCACCCGGGTTGTCGGATAGGCGTTGCATACACCGGTACAATTTTCCTTTAACGCGTTGGTGTGTTTTTATAACTTAATGGCATGGTGCGTTTTTACACCTTAACGATGACAGTGCATGCACCTTCCATCGGCCGGTGCATCTTTGTGGGTGACACGCACCAGGACGCTGATAAACACCCTGGGGCGTCCGAAATTTGTTTTCCATCCTGGTGCCTTGTATATCTATAGTACCGGTGAGTTCACACATGATTCTCACACTGATGATAAAAACATCTGTAAAACCCTCTGGCTGCCCAGTTTTTTTCAGTTTTGTTGAAGGTCTGTTAGAATCTCCGTCAAAACCTCTGTTACCAAAAATGGATGTTGTAGCAATTGTTTTTTTGACAATTTTGGCCAATTTTATAACACTAAAAACATTCTTTATAACCTCTTCTAGAGGGTATTTTCCTTGTAGTGTTAAAATGAAATTCACAAATTAAGTAAGCCATCCTAGATCTAAAGTGAAACTTTTGAAAGAAAAGAAGAAAAATTTGAATTTAACTATTACAAAAGTGGTATGTAAAGAAACTAGCCCTTCACATCCAACTGTTGTTCACAAGAAAATCCAACAGCATATGGACATAAGTTTTTCTTAAGTGACACACGAGTAATCATTCCTACATGTGCCATGAGGTCTAGAAGGAAAAGTACTAGCTCTTGGACATAAGCTTTCCTCCTAAACATGACTAAAGGAAGGATAAAATAACTCTTTCATAGCTCAAGGAGCATATCTAAAACAGTCAAGCATAACTTGATAATATAGAGGGAAAGAAACGGGTTGAATATCATACATCGAGTAGGGAAGATGCCCAGAGTGCAGCTCAATATTAATTTAAGGAAGTTCATTTTTCTAATGAACATTAGAGAAGAGGGGAGGGATCTATAATTCTTCCAGCATTAAAGGATCCGTTGTTAAGAAGTCATATGTTTAGTGATATGGATGAAAAGAAACATATGAAATAGAAACCATCAGATATGGAAGAGGTGTGGTGGCAACATACAATTGAATATGCAGAATCTATTTTTTCTAGTCAAGATGACATAAAAAATGAAATTTTTCTAAATATGCACATTTAAAGGAGCCAATGACAAGTGATTGTATCAAATTCAAGCATATATAATAAAGGATACATGGTGAAGAAAATTTTCCAACCTTACAACAATCCCTGAAAAGGCATAATGTTGAATGTGCAGAATTCATTTTCCCTGATACACATGAGAAGTGCAATGAAAAATCATGGAATTTTACAAATTTCATGAAGCCTATCTCAGGTTCCATTAATTTATATCTAACGTATATTGAAGAATAAAAGCAGGCCAAAGGGTACTTATTAAGAAGATATGATGATTTAGAAGCAAATGATGTTGAAAAGGCTAAGGAGGACCAAATAGCAGAATTAAAAAAATAAGAGGACTCTTCAGAAAATGGGTTAGTCGTGGATTTTGGAATCCAGATGAGCTACATTATCTCACTGATTCGAGGAAAAACTAAAAAATATACAGAAAATAGTGATATAGAGACAATGTATTCAAAACAAGAGAAAGATGGAATTATACCCTGAGATAGAGCTATGAGAAGAGAAAAATTCTAGTTGTAAGGCAGAGTCAGAGTTCCATGAATAGTAGTTCACTCAACATAATTGTCCATCCCTTATTATGGAAGATCTGTAGTCAAGAAAGTTTCTACTACTGCATCAGTTGAAGAAGGCTCACATGAGAAAATCTGAAGATATTCCTCAATGTGATTTTCATTTGAAATTCAATAACTCTGCTCCTTTTTTTCTAGCAGTCTCTTTACCTCTGCCCTTAAATTCAATGACTCGGAAAGAACTAGAAAAAAGACACTTACATATTTAAATTAGTTGAAAAAAAAATTACTTCTGAAGGGTCTCTTGGGGAGGAATCTACTATTTAAAAGATCACTAAGAAAATTTCCTTTCAAAACCAAAATGTATTATCACCAGGGAAGGGGGTTCTTCCATTTAAAATTTGTTACCATTATTCTTTCTAGAAAATTTGATTGTTTATTTTTATTTGATGGGAAAATAAATGATCTTTAAACGACACTAAGGTCTTGAATTATGATCGTTATACAAGTCACTAGATTCCCTGATTACGATTTATTTTTGCTTCTTCCTTTTGGGTCTTTATGATGTTTTCTATTATGAATGAGGTGCAAAGTTCCAAAGTATTTAAATATTGGTCGTTCAAAGAGTAATTGTGGCAATATGATTTTAGATAATTTACTAATATAAACCTATCTGAACTGAGATTTATTAAGAATCCCCAAGGGTTAAAAAAGGCTCAAATATCCCTTATACATAAAAATTGATGATTACGATAACTCTATGCTTTATGTTCAAATGACATGTGAAGGTGGATAGCATAAATATTATAATTATATACCATACTTAAGCTTCTTAGTAGTCTCTTATGAATTACAACCTATCATACTAATAAGTTTTTATGCCATTGAATAATTATAGTTGTAAAGCAAAGTGAGAATTACATGAGTAGTAATAGAGGAATTCAACATTGGGAATGTGATAGAAGAAAATCATTTCCTGGAAGGGTGAAGTCTATCCAACCTTTTTATAAAAACCAAGTGCATCCTTCAAGAAAAAAAAGATAAGCATACAAATTTCCTCATATAGAGGTCTTGACTGGGAAAGTTGGATTAAGAAGGAATATATGGAGTGTAGCACTAGTGCATTGTGAATCGAAGATTATGTAGGGAATGAAAAAAATTTCCGAGCCTATTAGAGTGGGCCTGGAAATGAGGATTGGTGTTTAAAGGAAAATCATTGTAAATAATGAACAAGAGATAGATGTAAAGGAATCGATTAAATTTTTGGTTTTGAAGGGAGCACAAAATTTGCACACACTAAAAAATGTGCATAAAGAATGCATTCATGCTCATTAAAATTAAATTCACAAAGTAAGTTAGCCATCCTGGATCTGAAGTGAAACTTTCGAAATAAAATAAGAAACATTTGAATTTCACTATTCCAAAAGTGGTATGTAAAGAAACTAGCCCTTCACATCCAATTGTTGTTCACGAGAAAATATAACACCATATGGAAATATTTTTTCCTAAAGTGACGCATGAGTAAATCATTCCTACGTCTTCCAATGAGGTCCAAAAGGAAAAGCACCAGCTCTTAGACATAAGGTTTCCCCCTAAACATGACTAGAGGAAGGGGAAAATAACTCTTTCATAGCTCAAGGAGAATATCTAAAACATTCAAGAAGAACTTGAAAATACAGAGGGAAAGAAATGTGTTGAAGATTGTGTATCGAGTATGGCAGATGGCTAAAGTGTAGCTCAATATGAATTTAAAGAAGCTCATGTTTCTAATGAACATCATAGAAGAGGGGAGGTATCTTTGATTTTTCCATCATTGAAGGATAACTTATCAAGAATTCATATGCTTACTGATCTGGATGAAAAGAAACATATGAAATAGAACCCGTCAAATATGGAAGAGGTGTGGTAGAAACATACAATTGAATATGCATATCTGTTTTTTTCTTAGTCAACATGCCATAAATAAGGGAAAATTTGTTAATTGTGCACATTTAAAGGAGCGAGTGAAAATTGTTTGTATCAAAGTCAAGCATATAGAAGAAAGGAGACATGGTGAAGAAAAGTTTCCAACCTTACAACAAGCCCTGAAAAGGCATAATGTTGAATGTGTGGAATCTATTTTCCCTAATACACATGAGAAATGAAATGAAAAATCATGTAAATTTCCAAATTTAATGATGCCTATCTCAAGTTCCATTAATTTAGAAATGAAGTATATGGAAGAATAAAATCAAGACAAAGGAGACTTATCAAGAAGATATGATTCTTTAGAAGAAAAATATGGTTAAAAGGATAATGGGAACAAAATAGTAGAATTAAAAACAGAAGAGGACTTTTCATAAAGTGGGTTGTTCAAATATTTTGGAATCCAGATGAGGTACATTATCTCACTATTTCAAGAAATAACTAAAAAAGAGACAAAAAACAGTGATATAGAAACAATGTATTCAGAAACAAGAGAATGTTGGAATTATATCTCAAGATAGAGCTATGGGAAGAGAAAAATTACAGTAGTAAGGTGGAGTCAGAGTTGCATGATTAGTAGTTCACTCAACATTATTCTCCACCTCTTATTCTAGAGGAGTTAGATACGAGAAAGTTCCTACTACCTCATCAGTCGAAGAAGGGACACATGAGAAAACCTGAAGAGATTGCTCAATGTGATTTTCATTTGACATTCAATCACTCTACTCTTTTTTTTCTAGTAGTCTCTTTACCTCTTCCCTTAAGTTCAATGACTAAAAAAGCACTAGAAAATGGTGGATAACATAGATATTAGAATTATATACCATACTTAAGCTTCTTAGTAGTCTCTTATGAAGTACAACTTGTCATAGGGATACATTTTTATGTAATTAAATAATTCTAGTTGTAAAGAGCGGTCAGAGTTTCATGGGTAGTAGCAGAGGAATTGAACATCTGGAATGTGATAGAATGAAATCATTTCATGGAAGGGTGAATTTCGGCCAACCTTTTCTGGAAAACCCAAATGCATCTTTCATGCAGAAAATTATAAACATGCAGATTTCCTCATATTAAGGTCTTGAGTACTTTGGCCAAATTGTCTCATACATTATGAAAAAGTGAATCTTACATGCAATTAATAACAAACAAGTTGTTCCACAACAATTACCAATATGGGTAGTTTGATTTGAGGTCGACTAGTTCACTAAACGTAATTCACCACCCCTTATTCTAGAGGAGTTGGAGTCGAGAAAGTTCCTACTACCTCTTAAGTTGAAAAAGGGCCCATATGAGAAGATATGAATAGATTCCTTAATGAGATAGTAATTTGACATTAAGTCACTTTACTCGTTTTTTTCTAGCAATCTCTTTACTTTTTCCCTTAATTTCAATGACTCAGAAAAGAATAGAAAAAATACACTTGCCTATTTCAATCAGTTGAATAAAATAGGTCTTTCTAAAGTGTTTGTTGGAGAGGAATATGTTATTTAAAAGATTATTAAAACAAGTTTATTTGAAAACCAAAATGTACTATCACCAAAGAATTATTTTCGATTTTTTTCTTAGAAAAACACCAATAAATAAGAAAATTTGATTAAATTTTTAACTTCTTTAATTTATGTTATTCATTCCTATGCTACAGTTTTACTGCATTTCCTTTGTAATATTTGGTGCAATTTCTAGTATATATTTAATTTTATATATTATCATTGCACCTAACTTTAAGAGTGGGATTAAAAACATTCCCTCACATACCATTTTGATTATCCCAATTTTACTTATGTTGTAAAGATTTATTTTGAAATAGAAGGTTAACTTATGGCTAGAAATCTATGATAAATAACTAAAGGATAAGCTAGATTTTAAAGATATCATTCAATTATAGATAACCTTGTTACTCTCAATATCATTGTATATGTAATATCCCTATGATATAAATTGTGTAAATATAAAAAAACATATAATATTGATGTGTGGATGTAATATGAAATAGTTGAAAAATTCAGGAAATAGTTACAAATGGTTCTAATAATAACTTGAAATTATTTATGGAGATAACTAGTTTAAAGAATGGTGGATATCAAGAACCATATATCAATATTAGTTACAATGTAACTGATCTAACGAGTTATCTTTCCTAGAATGGAGATACAGTTTTGGTATTTTTGGATTAGTGTTGTGAATTCATGGAGGGACATCTATTAAACCTTAGTGACTTTACGCTAGAAAAAATCTTGGTCGAAAGTGCATGATCGAAATTACTAGCTCACTGTTGGCAAGTTAATTGTTTGGGTAACACTCGGAAAAAAATTTCTAGAGGATTCTGTCCCTACAGTGGTATTGGCATAGGAATGTCGATGCCCTATCATGGAGGCCAAACGTAAATTTTTCCAGTGGTTCGTCTATGAGGATTTCCCTTTTAATTGTAGCGAGAGCGATACTGCTCTGTCATCTTGGAGAGTGAGCTCTAGCGACAATAAGAAAAATCAACTGTCACTTGAAGGAATAAGAGACTCTGGGAAGTTGTTGTGTTAGTAGAACCGCTGGGAGGTGGGATCCTCATAATAATTCTTTCAAAAATCCATTACAAAAGGTTTCATTTCATGGATATGTGTTGTGACAAATAAGTAACCATGATTTTGTTTATGCATTTTGTGCAAGTTAAGTTAACTTGTGTGTACATAAAAGATATGCTAGCTTACTATTCTCTTGAAAAAGAAAAGAATTCATAAGAACCTTGCATGAAAGAATAAAAAACTACATTATTTAGTTGGAAATATTGCAGGGACAAGAACCATGCTCATTTTTCTTAAAAGGTTATGTTTTGAATGCATAGAAGCAATGATTATTGGGTAGAAGGAATAAATATGCTCAGAAACATAACTATTTCATGCATAAAAAATAGTAATTAAGTTAGTAATAATTTTTTGGAAAAAGAGTGGTTGTTTATAGACATAGATAATAATGTTTCTCCTAAATTTCTTGAAGGAAATTATATATCTTGTGCATAAGCTTGTTTTAATATTTTCTCGGAAAATAATACATAGGAACACTGCATATAAGCCTTGTTATTTCATTAAAAGAGGACCGTTGCATGTAAGCCTTGTTATTTCATTAAAATAGGCCTTGTTATTTGATAAAAATATTGTAAACATACATATGTATATCTTGCTAGGTTCTTGAAAATGTTTTCTTAGTATATGCACAAAATATAAATACTATTTTTGATATTTCAAGAAAAGAATGGATATTAAGGTAGTATTTTTTTGAAAAATGAAATAAGTATTTATTTGTATGAAAAGTAGAACTATTGTGCTACATTATCGTGAAAAATAAAATTGTTTGTTGCATGTGTTAAAGGTAAAATACTTTGTGTTGGAATTCCTTGAAAAGAAACATGTATGAAAAATGTGTATATCTTGCTAAGTTCTTGAAAATTTTTGCTTAGTATATGCACAAAATAGAAATACTATGTTTGATATTTCAAGAAAATAATGGATATTAAGGTAGTCTTATTTTGAAAAAGGAAATAAGTATTTATATCCATGAAAAGCAGAACTATTGTGTTACATTATCCTAAAACAAAATTATTTGTTGCATGCGTTAAAATTACATCTACTTTGTGTTGGAATTCCTTGAAAAGAAACATGCACAGACACTATTTCTTTCACATAAAAGTTAAGTAAATATTTAGTTTGTCTTAGAAAGATTACATGTGAATATTGTGTTTTAAAAGCTAAGTAGATTTTTCATTTTTTTAGAATAATTTGCATGAGATTCTTGCTAAGTAGCCAAGATATCCTCTTGAGAAAAGATGCATGAGACATGAAAAGTTCCTAAGGAGATAGTATGAAAAGTGGCTAGGTTTTCTTTAAATATAATATCTGATATTTTTTTAATAATAGTTTCTTGAAAAGGAATATATGCTTAAATGCATTACGATAAAATTTATTTTTCGAAGTTTCTTGTGAAATAAATATGCATTGCATGCATGATACAAATAAATAATGAGCTAGATTCTCTTGTAAGAACGAGTTAGATTCTTTTGTAGGAGTATAATATTATTTATAGTTTCTTAAAGGGAACATGTCCTTGTATGCATAGAGATAATTATTGCTAACCTTATTGAATAAAATGTATGTTTTATATACACAAAAACAATAATCATTAAGATAGTTTCTTTTTAGAAAAAGAGTTCATAGTTTCATGTATGAAAATAATGTCTTTTAGGATACAACACTTGAAACAAAAATAGATCATTTTTTTAAAATATGGATGGTAAAGGTCATTGTGTTAGTAAAAACACATGTTGTATGCACCAAAAGGGTAGTCAATGCGATATACAAAATATGGTTTGTGTAGAGAAAGTTATTATGTTAATCTTCTGGGAAAGAATAATCTCTTCAAAATATTTCCTAGCTAGATGAATTGCGTTAATTCCTTGATTTAGGTGCATAAAAGGTTAAATTAATTTTTTTATTTTTATCAAGTGTTTATGCATAAAATATGATTATCTATGGTAATTTATTGGAAGAGAAGCATGGGAAACTTGCATGTAGAAAGATAGATAAACAAGGTTATACTAACTTCTTTTTGAGAAATAGGTATGTATTTGTTTACATGAAAATAATAGCTAATGATGGTAGAATTCTAGAGAAGGGAATATATGATGTGCATATTAAATAAGGACTATTATGATAAGCTCTTGCATGCACAAAGAATAGTTATTTTGTTATAGTGTTATTTTGTTTGCATGCATAGAAGATATATTGAGCTATATTTATTTCAAAAAATTATTTGATTACTTTATGCTATCGTAATTATTATGTTAGTTTATTTTGGAATACGATCATGTATATGCATTCAATATTTGTATTATATTTCGTTGGAAATAATATACATTTGTATATGGGAAATGATAGCATGTTGGGTTAGCCTACTTGGAAAAGAAGATGAATTTCATGCACAAAAACAATAGTAATGTGTTAGTTTTGTTGGAATATATATTAATATGGGTAATGTTGGTATAATATTTGGAAAATAATACATGTATTTGTATGTTTTATTGCATTAGTTTTATGGAAAAGAAAACATGTTTTTGCATGCCTTATTATGCTAAGATTTCGTCAAAAAAGAAACATGCGTTTGCATGCTTTATTATGTTAAGCATTCTTTTGGAAAGTACATGAATTTTAATGCATAGGAAAAACATTCATTGTGTTAGCTTTCTTTATGCATTTGCATGCACCAAAAGAAATAGTTGAAGTGCTAGTTGTTTTGATAAAGTTTATGTAATTCACATCCATGAAGATTATAATAGAAGTGTTAGTTTCCTTTAATGGAATGTCTTAACAATTGTAGTTATTTGTCTTGCAAGAATGGGTTCTTATGCGAGGGGAGTATTAGTGTTGGACACCTAATCCTCTATGGGTAGGTGTGGAAGCTGAATAATCACAAAAGGAGTCCAAGTGACCTTGGAATGCGAAATCCAAGGGTCACACCTAATGTACTATAAAAGCACATCTATGGTTAATGGTAAAATAACTCACGCTTATCTTTCTGTTTGTGTGTGTTTACTCTTTCCCTATGTGTGTTCACATGAGTGAGTTTAACATGGTATTAGAGCGGGACTATCTTGGCATACTTTAATTTGAACAAATTGTTCAATCAGCTAAATTTTAGCTGCATCTGCACCCTACATTACTCCATTGAAAGGATTGGTTTCTGAGCGTTTTACCTGCTCCCTTTTCCATCTGCGCTCTCTCAAAAAAGACGATTTCTCTACGCATTTCTCTCCCTTTCACATTATAGCTTCTTCCGTGTTGTGATGGGTTTTTCCCATCGTATGCATTTTTCCTGTGCTTCTGTTGGCCTCCTGTAGAGATATCTTCCAAAACACTGAATCTGCCACCCCTCTGTCACTCAAACTTGTCTAGTCTGTCATTCCATTCATTCCTCCAGAAGAGTAGGTAAATCTTGAATGGGTATGGGTTTGATATTTGCAACATTACAGTGAACGGTTTGGCTTGTTGTTGGCATGCTGAAAGTGTCGATTTCCTTGATGATTGAGGGAGGTATAATGGTGTGCCCCGCTGAAACGTTTCCTTGGACAAAGCGCTATTGTTTACGCTCCCTATCACTTGACAGCTTGTGCACTCCTCATTTTCACCCTCCATAACATACACTACTCCTCAACATTGTGGTCCTCCTCCATATAACCTCACCGACGCAGAATCCTCCCTCACGCTTCACCACTCCACTATTCTCCTACGTGTTGCAGTCCAAGACCATGGTGTAGGGGTAAATGGTCTTGTTTTCAGAGGTGAGACTGTTGGCATCAAATAATTGATGCACAGTGGCTCCATATTGGATCGCAATGGCCTCCGGATAGTCATTCGTTCAAACCAAATAAGAGAGCAGGTACTTGAATCCTTTCCCTACCTGAGCATTCGTCGGTTGGGCGCATATAAGAGGGACTTGGAGGCTCATACCAGTCTGAAGCTCTGTAGTAGGGACATAATTCTGCTACATCATGGCCTGGAAAGTATAGATCCCTTGGTAAGCATTGCTTTCCATATTGAAATATGAGTCTTTTTGTTGAACAACATAGCTTGTGTTGGCCTGCGAGTAGTTTCCAGCGCAGGAATAGTTGATGGGAGCTATGACTACTTTGTCGATGTCTAGGATCTGGGTGTTTGAGAGTTTGTTGATTTGGGCCATCTGGGATTTGTTTGAATTAAGCAGTGTGCTGATATCTTCCAGGGTCTAGTAACCTGTTTGGGTTCTGTAAATTGCATAAGCCTGGCATGTTTGATGTTGGCCATTGCAGGTGTAGTTGTAGGTGATATCCGGGGAATTGTTGGAATTGCAATTAAGTTGAGAATTTTGTTCATACGACTCTCGATTACCAACCCTATTCAGAAAGACGAAGGATAGCAAGGGACGCAGAACTAGTGCAATGATCCCATTTGAAATTTTTTCCAAGGAATTGTTGAAGATAGGTACATTCATATATGGTGCATTGACCACTTATTTTTATCTCTCTTTTTTGAATTTTGTGCTTGAGGCTTCACTAACAAAAAAAAACAGCTATTATTGTTGACTATTAGAATGGCACTACTTAGCGTTCTCATATAAAGCAGCTTCAGATGGCATTCTATGAAAAATAATTTTCCAAGTTTTACTATCATAACTTTAGGAAGAATCTTCACATGCTTCCAAGACACCACCAATGACATCGTGAAGGACTTCTCTGTCATGAAAGTCAACATTTTCTAAATGTTGATTTGAATGATATGTAAAACAAAAAAAGGGGGGGGGGAAGAAGTTGAAGAGTCGCCTTTGTAGAAGATAACAGTAAGTTTGGAGCCCGATAGGAGTCTTTGAAGAATACTGAGCATGAGTTTCTTTATCTTTTGTTGGATGATATTCTAAACTTTTTTATGAGTTTTTCTGAAGAGAAAGGGGACGAGTTACCTAATATATTGTTTTTAGTTGGTCTATTGGTATTTTGGGTTAATTTCTGCCATACCTAAATGCGTTTTTGTCATTTTGGATGCCATTATAGAGGTTAAGTGTGTAGTTGTATATCTCTTTCACTGGGTCAAGTTTCTGAGTCTATTTATTGACTGTGGGAAGTGAAACTTACTACTGGTGTGATATCATTCAAGGGGATTGTTGATAAATGGATGTGGAATTATGATTCACTAACTGAAGCCTGGAACCTTTGGGAGCAGCATACATCATTACAAATATATTCTACAATTATCCCATGTTTTATCTCTCTGTGCATAGTTGTGATCATTTTTTAAAGTGTAATTTTGAAAATGGATAAAATAGCCAGAATTGGTGAAGTATTAGAGTTCTTAAAAACTCTGATACATTCCTCTTATCATGATAAAATAAGAATAAAAAAATCTTCTCTTGCTGACATTAGAACCTGTTTGCAAAATGCACAAGAAAACATTGTTTTTTTGCAGCTTGAATCTCAGCTACAACATGAAGAATTACAATATTGGAGTCATCATTTTGAACATGTTTATGTTCAGAACTTTGAAAGAGACTTTCATAAGAAGAAATTCAATAATGTTGCAGTTGATTCACATTCAATGCCCAGTATAAGAGAAGATTTGCAAACAAAAGCAAACATCCAGCCTGCACCTCCCAAGCCCATCATCAGACCTTGGGAAGAGCTTGTCCACAACAAGAACAAAATAGGTCTTGCATATGACAAGAAATTTTCCTTTCATATTTCAGACTACTCCAAGCCCATAAAATTTTAGAGTGCCAGATTTCTTCATGACTGTTCACCTTCAGTTGTTCGAGATCCTGCTCCTCTTCCAAATCAGAAACAAGAAATTGAAAAATGCCAACAATGTGATCAAGTTGGCCATATGAAATATCACTTTTTCAATCTTCACCCTTGCAAGCATTGTGGTCGGCACACCCATTATTCACACAGATGCTTTAGAAACAAGCCTCTTGTAAGAACAAAGATTCATATTGGATGGATCACTTCTTGGCAATGGGCATCAATAGCCAAGAAGATGTTTAAGTCACATGTCAGAACTTGTTCTAGAATATTGAACAAACTTGCAGTTGATTTTTCGCCATCATCTCAACTTGTACCTGAAAGGGGGGGAAATGGTGGTCATCTACAAGCTTCGAAAGAACATCAAGTGAGCCTGAGCCACAATCTCTCATTCTAGATTCAGAGTTGTAGCTAGAGACACAACAGTTCAAGCGAGCCTAAGCCACAACTTGTCATTCCAGATTCAGAGTTGTAGCCAGAGACACAGATTTTCATGAGAATGCCTTTGGTTGGTGGACAACCTTAAACCATCTATGTGAGATTGATAGTCTTCCTCTCTCAGAACACTTCCTCTAACAGGAGACTTCAGATTCTTGCCATATTTGGAAGAGTTCTAGGAAATGAATCAAGCATTCCGGTGTTGGTGGTCATCCTTAAACCATCACAGGTTGTAGACCTCCCTTATTATAGGTTAAAGGTCTCCCTCTTCAAATATGAGGGACACTTCCTCTAGCAGAAGCCCTCATCTTCTTGCTAGATTTGGAAGAGTTCTAGGAATTGCAATAAGCGTTGTGTTCCAGTGTTGGTGGTCATCCTTAAACCAACTCTTTATGCCAACATTTTAGAGATTTGATTCAACCTAAGTGTTTCCATGAATACTTTGTAGATTTGTATTACAACTCTCTTCTTGGACTCACACATACCCCTTCGAATTAAGGGGGGGAATGTTGTACACCTAATCCTCTATGGGTAGGTGTGGAAGCTGAACAGTAACAAAAGGAGTCCAAGTGACCTTGGAACGCAGAATCCAAGGGTCACACCTAACTATAAAAGCACATCTATGGTTAATGGTAAAATAACTCACACTTATCTTTCTATTTGTTTGTGTTTACTCTTTCCCTATGTGTGTGCACATGAGTGAGTTTAACATTTAGTTAATGTGACATTTGTTAATATAAATGCATTAATGGTTATACGCTTATAACTAATGAAAAATTAGTGTTGTTAAAGGAAGCATGATGTGATAGTTTTCTTGCTTGTCGTGAATGTACATGAATAGATGGTGAAGCATCACTAGTATATATTTATGAATGGGTTGATTAATACTTTATGTAATCTTGATATCAATGTATGTTGAAGATAAAAATAGAAGGAAAGGATGGTGACTTGTGTAAAGGATATATTATGCTTAACATGGTGGAAGGTAAATAACTAATGGTCCATGCAGATGAGTGTGAGATGCAGGATGGTTCACTGTAGGAACAACCATGCCAAAAAGATATGAAGATTGAATATTAGTGGGTAAATTCTATCATGATGATTGTAATAGATTTTAGCTAGATATTTTGTATTTAAATGATATCTCCATGTAATATTTTATAACAATGGTTAAGGAATGGAATCCCTTATAATCCATTGAGTGAGGGGTGAACACCCTCATGAGTGTTAAATAATAAAATTAAACTTTTGCTAGTTTTCACGCTACGGGGTTTCCAGGGTATATAGGTGTTCAATGATGTGATAATTATTGTGTCAGTTTGATGATGTTGATTCCTTTCCTAATGTGATGTTCATAATGTCAAGTATGTGATTAATTGATCTGTTTAAGGAATCATGAAATGGATGCAAGGTTACATCATACAATTTATGTTAATATACTACAATAGTGGACGTTAATGGTTATGAAACTTACTATTATTCTACTAAAGTTACTCGATGTACTGATGAACATTCTATACAATGGTTAATGAGGAATATGGAATAGTGATTTGGATAGTTACCTGTGGGTAATTTGTGTAAACGTTTTCTAACTCCCTGCATTTTCATTTGAGGTTACCCGGTAATGTTACAGTAGATGATACAACTGATATATTTTTATTTCAAAGACTTTAGAATATTTTATGGCCTTGTTCCTTGGATTAACCTATGGAAAATTTTAGAAGACATAATGGTTCCTCTTTGGTTGAGGGATGTCATGATAAGGTTTCTGAGAACATTATTTCGAACCTTAGGACCATGGGAGGTTGGTCAAAATTAATTAATTGTAATATGAGAGTCAAACAAGGGCATAATTTCTCCCCTACCATTTTTGGCATATACATTGATAAACTAGAAGAGTGTTTGGAAGAGGTAGGTTGTGTTTGCCCGAAGCTCACTAGTATAGTCATATTATGTCTCCTTTTTTATAATGTTTTTGTTCTTTTGGATATGAGTCATTATGATCTTGACAAGACACTAGAAATCTTTAAATGTTTCTATTCCAAGATGGGAAATTGGTATTCCTATTAATAATTACCAAAAAAAAATCATGATAATCAAACTTGGAAATGTTACATATGATACTTTCATATATGACAACAAAAAGTTGGAGGAATTTCCTTCATAAAAATATCTACAAGTTGATAACCATCAAAATTCAACTTGAATTATAGGATTAAGAAAAATATAAATGGAAAGCTTATTATGGCCTTTAAAAAAATTCTAAGTCACCATATCTTTTGATATGGGATAAAAATTTCCTCTATATGACTCTTGTTACCCCTATTAAGTTATATGGATGTGAGATGAGGGGTTGCAATATCTCCACAGAGTCATGGAGGAAGAAATAACAAATCCAAAAGCAATATATAACATATACCTTGAGGATTAAACAGAATTCACTCTATCTTATGCTCCTCATTAAGGAAATTATTTCCCAAACTGAAAGCATGGACATGAATATGTATCTTATGTATATAAAGAGTACTAAAAACATGGAAGAAAAGAGGTTTCTAAAATTGCTTCAAACTCCAGCCAGAGCCACCACCTTCAACTCAAGTAGTGATGGCATAAGGATGCTCGATCTTCGCTAGACGATTGGCTGATAAAGTAGTAGATCGTTTTGTAGAATAAATATAATATTAAAAATATTATTACATCAAATTAGATTTTTTTTGGGTGAGATGGAGTTAGAGGGAAAAAAATGCTAAGAAATTATAAGGAGGTGATCAACCCAAATATTGAAAAAAATATATATATATGTTTGTATTATCTAATATAAAGAAGAAAATAAACATTGTTAAAATAAGAACAAATTTTGATGAGCTTCATAGTGAAACTCAGAGTTTTCCAATTCCAAAAAAAACATTGTTTTATAGAGTTTTTCATCTATGTGACACATGGATATTTTAAAATGAAAACAACTTTCCCTTAGATTGTACAAGTTATACTCACACTAGATCTCATTTCCAAAATATTCCTCACAATACCAACCTTCTTGGCCTTTTAACCCAACACAGCTATGTTTATCTTGGAGCACTTCTCTTATTTCCTTTTGAATACAGAATAAAAATCTAAATAATTCAAAGAAATCTCTTACCTTCTAGGAGCATGAGACCATTTCAATATTAGGGGTCATCATCATCATCATCATCATCATCATATTTAATTTAAAATTACTGCCTCATTTACCTTCTTCTAACAATTCTACTCATTTTACGGGGATGGTAGGTGACAGGGTTATTTATGTTGCAAGAGGACAAAATTTTGTTCTTATGAAGGCAATCTCAAAGTAGAAACCAATTATATAACAAAATAATATACTTTATTGACAAGATTAAAACATGCATAATATATCAATGCCTCAAAGATAACAATGATTAGAGACTTGGTAGTAATTATCATTCCTCTTCTCTTTAACCTGGCATCACAGGGGTATCATTTGAACTCTATTTTAGATAGAATTGAATAAGGAAGGGACATTGTGGCCCCAATTTCTTGTTAGCACATACTAAGTCACCAAAACCAAGAGGCCAATGGGTTAGCTCCAAAAAGGACAATGGGGGCCATTTTAATAAACTTCAAAGAGTATTTTTATCTTATTCCATCATCACCTCCCAAAATTAACCCCTGCCAAAATACGTCACCACAAGAATCAACACATGGAAATTCATTATGCCCTCAATGGGAATTGGTCGATGAGACATGTAAGGGATGGGAATTTGTTGAAATATGCATGAAGATATTATTGTGGAGATAGTTATTCATATGGTTGAATTAAAATCGAGTAATGGCATGGCTATTATGGTCACCTATTGTTATACTCCTCCTAGGAAATGCATTACACATTCGATTTTTCTTTTTAACTGGTATTACTTTTCTTTTAACCAAATTTTTTTATAAGTTCTCCATAGCTTAACATTATGGTTGAGTTTTATAAACTTTTTATTAACGTTTAAAATTATTTATATATAATATAATTGGTTCAAGTCTTATTTGGTAACGATTGTTATTGCAGCCACAATGCCATGTGGATAACTACCTCATATTTTTCTACCATATTTGTTTGGATGCAATTGCAATATTTGTGTCATTATTTTTAAAAACTTTTATAAACTTCATTGTCAAACTTCAGTGGAAACTAACAAAAATTAAAAACCTTTAAAATAGCACATAGCCATGTAAATAACATATTTACCATCAATTTATACCCACCATAATTTATGGTAAATGTATTATTCACTTCTTTCAAAGCGTAAGAATAAAAAATCACTGCACAAATATCTAAAAATAATTCACCAATATTTCAATTATATCAATAAATTATGACATAAAACATGTGCTACAATTATTCCCATGGCATTAAATTATGTAAAGGCTATCATAAAAACCTCAAGTTATGGTCCAATTAAATGTTAGAAAAATAGTTTTTTGAATAATATTGAAAAATAAATGTTTATTTGTTGAAGTTAAACATTATACGTTGCATTGGTTAATGCTAAACTAATAGTGGTCAACAATAAAAGCTATTATTAGAGTCTTACCTTGGTAAGGAATAATAGCTAGTCTAGATCCATCTTAACTTCTTAACTACCAAGTGCCGAGAGGGATCAAATATCTTGAGGTGAAAACCTCTTTTGGAGTGAAGAGATTTGATCCCTCTGTATGCAAATCTAAAGTTAAGTTGGATCTAGAGTTCAAATGGATCTCACTTGATATTATATAAATTTCACACACACACACACACACACACACACATATATATTCCCATGAGTCAATTTTTATTAATTAAAACCTTGATTTAATCTCTATGCAATTTCTACAAAATATTTTTATTAGCGATGCGGTTAGAAGGTTTAGATATATCTCAAAAGTATAACCTTTTTTCTTTTAGATTTAATAAAAAAATATAAAATAAAATATTTATAAAATATTTTGATTCTCAAATGAGTTGTGGCTTTTGGGCATGTGGTATTGATAAAACATGGTATTGTCCCATGGTAATTTGAAAAATCCTAAAGAAAATGGTCAAATTTATATCTTAGAATAAGGGAAAGATGGGCCCAAATTATTTTTTGAAATTTTATATTCTTAAGCATCAAGCGTTGATGTAAGATATAATGAGGTGTGTATTTCCATAATTTTAATGATGTAAGAATTGTATTCAACCAAAATGACTCATCATCTGGTCCACGGTAAATTGAAACCACTTGATTTGTGGTAATCCAAAGCCACTTGAGGGTGAAATGGTTGAGGGAAAGCCAAAGAAAAATTGAAGTGTTGCTATGGTTTAACAAAAGAAAACCTTGGAAGTTGTTTGATAAAGATGTAGGGGAGTAAAGATAAAGATGTAGGGGGAGTAAAATATACAAGTATGGATATATGTCATCAAATAATGTACAAGGGAATGTTTCCCATAGAACCATCAAATACAACGGATGGTAACTTTTTTATTTTGTCATAGAAAACTACAATGTTTATGCTATGTGGGTACAAGCTGAAATTGAAGAAGATTAACGATGGATAATAAAGAAATCCATATCATATAGCATACAATATTAAGATAAAGCACGTCAAAGGAAGTATTCATAGAAGATGGAAATGGGACCAAGTCAAAAGGGGGTTGAAGATTATATATTGAGATCACAAGCACTAGTTATGGGGGAGTATGAAATATTAAGTCATACATGCAACTAAATAATAATGTATAAAATTTATATGATGGTTCATAATGATTTTCACCAATCATATAAATCTAAGGATTAGATATGAAGATAAGAAAGAGATGTTAGGGATGAAGATTAGTTGATAGGTCCAACGAGATATTATTGTGGAGATCACTATGCATGTGGTTGTTATAATCAACTATTGTTATATCAAGTGACCAATTATATAATATGGATACACACAATAATGATTTATTTCATATAATTTCTCCTGAGTACATATTTTTTATTATAAACTCCCTATGTCCCCAGTGTCATATTTATTTCTGTGTATTTTTTATGGCCATTGAAGCCAACTATGCACATTCCGAAAAAAAGAAGACAAAATTCCCAAATACAAATAAAAATACACGCAATAATAAAGTAACAATATTATATAAAAATGGTACAATTGTACTAGTCTAGGGAAGTATTCAATCTAATACTAAAAAGTGGTTACATAATCAAGAAAAGGAATGTATAAGATTATGAAATTTGAAAGGACATATATGAATACAAGAATCATTTACAAATCAAATAGATAACATATGCATAAAATTAATAAAAGAAACTAACATATAATTATAGACAATTGAAGACATACCTACTTATGCATGTGTTATTTGTAAACATATTATTTGCATAAAATTTCCTATCAGAAAATGGGCTATTTCTCCATATATATTTCACTTAGATATAGAAGAATTTGATGATAAACCGCATATGATTTTTCCCTATATATTGCACACACACCTCTCCAAATTCATGGTTTCAAGAAATTCAAAAATGGACATGCATTCACTCTTCAGTATTTGGTATTGTTTTCTAACCAAAATAACCATGGAATACCATTCTCCAACTATACATATCCTTCTACCTCTTCCAATTATTGTAACCTACACACAAAAAGAAACCAAACAACTAATACCTTGCCTCTAAATGAAGTCTGAGTTGTTATTGTACAAACATTGATCTAATCTAAATGAGAAAATATATTCAAATACAAAACACATAATAATAGAGTTTGGGGGGAAAATATTATGAATCTTACATTAACAAAATAAAAATTTCTTAAAATTATACATCTAATGTAGATTAGTTCCCTCCTATTCACCTTAGTTCCTTGTCCTCCATGAATCGTTCATTTTGATTGGGCTCAACACAACAATGCAGGGAAGTAATCCTAAAAAATTCACCAACATAAGGGCATTAACTCATGTCTCCTTTTCCATTCTTCCCTAGGAGGATGAATATGAACACATATAACCATGAGAAGATTGTTGATGGATTCCATTATTGATACCACACTAATTAATCTTATCCCAGTTTTAATTCATCATCTTAGGAAATAAATATATATAATATTTCACCCCTCATCTCTTCGTTGAAGGAAACCAGTGATAAGGAAAACTTTGTTACCATGTGCTAACTAAGATAAAGTGATTCCTCTCTCTTTTGTTAAGTAACTAGAGTAACGAGGCATGGAGTTGTGATTTTATAGGGATGTGAGAATAGTATCCCATCTTCCAAATTATACAAGTTAAGTTAAAGTATATCCTCCATCCTAAGGATGAAAAATAATCTAACAATAGATGTTTCCTAATGTGTGAGGTTTGAAGATAAACTGATGACCCAAATCCATTACAATATGTTGGTACAAGAAAATGTGCAAGGAAGGAGTTAATAACCATGGTACTATTTAGGGTCTGTAAAATACCAAAAATAAAATTATATATAGATATAAGGACATGGATATGAAAGAATACATAGAATATCCATTCCATTAATAAAAATATCGTAACCACTAGCAAATAAGTTATGGATCTATGTTAAAGTATACATTAGTATGAAATCATACACATAGGTATAGAATTTGTGTCTTCAAGACACATAATATGGTACATGCTCCATTGCAAATTGGGAAGGGTGACATGTGAAAGTGAGATTCCTTTAAGCCCAAGGTTTTAATGCCAACCTCAATGGTATGAATCTACATCATGTGAGTAGATGAGATTATGTTGATCATGGTATATATCATTTGATTACCAAATATTGAGGTCTACTAATAAAAGACATGATGGGACCCACTGATTATGAAAATGGACTGCAAGGTACACATCACAATCCGTGAAATGAAAAAATATGAGATAATGTTTAGCATTCATGGGATCAACCAATTAGGGATTAATTAGGAAAAACCCATTGTTGGTCATGTTATCCTCCTATATTCTACAGTTTCACTAGGACACTATGGATTTTCTACAATATGCTAAAGATCAAATTTCTTGACCATCAGCTATCTTCAGAAATCTCTCTGCCTTCATTATCTTAATAAATTTTTTTTCACTATCTCTCAGTTTTCCTTCTCAAAATCACCCTCCTGTTCTAAAAACCCATATTGGGCTTAAATCCTATCATTCTCACCTTTTTCCCCTACCCAAAACCCACTTTCATTCCTAAAAAACCCCATTAACCCCCTCACCTTCACCATTCTTCCTTATTTGCACTAAAACAATGTAAAAAGTCCATTTTGACATTGTTTTCAATATAAAAATAAACCTTTTGGGACCCTCTGTTTTATATTTAAAACTTTTTTTTTTAAATAAATTAAACTCAACCACCTTTATAAATGTCAAAGCCCCCTGATTTAATAATTTTTAATCCCCCACTTTGATAAAAACCCCATATAAACCTTTCCCTTCTTCTTAAAAAATAAGCTCTGCTGCTTGTTTTATTAATCCCTGGACCTTGCATACACCAAACCCCGCGTTACAAATGAAACCCCACCACCTGTCTGCCCGGGCTCCACCATCAGACTCACCCGCCACTCCTAACACCTGACCATTGTTGATCTCCATCCGCAAGATCTGACGACCCTGATCTGATATCGCACCATTTCCTGCATGGGGGTTAAACAACCCCAAACCCTATGAAATGGGCGGTATTTGACCATGTCCCCTCTGCCACGTGTCGCATGATCAGTGGAATCACATCCGATCACTCGCACCCACTTACCACCCATGCGTCCATGCGAAAACCACCACCCTCGCTTGCAAAAACCACTATTTTTCCTCCCGCCAAATCTCAATACCGCCATCTGATTCAAATACTCCAAATCTGTGTGGCTCTGTGATGAAGCCTGATTCTCCACCAAAGCCTCTCTAATGCTCCAAAGGGCCCGAAAAGTCATAAACCAGCGTAGAAACCCACCAGCGCAGCTTTTTAATTGAAAATTTATTTTTAAATGTGCAGGTAGTCGTGTTTCAATGACAATATGGCATTCCAAAGTCCAAAATTGTTAAAATAAGTGCTATGGGTGACGATCTATAGAGACTTGTTTTATTAGAAGGATCGAAGGCGTGAAATCGATAATAATCACCAATGGATCATGATCATTGGTGGTTATTCAAGCACTCCAACAACAGTGAGATTGCTCCGCCGTGCAACAGATTGAAAATAGAGATGCAAGGCACAGGAAGACAAAACAGTCAAAGGACTGTGACAGTGAAGATTAAAGGATCAAAGGACAAATTAAAAGGTTAAAAGATGGATCAAAGATAAAGGCAGAATTAGAGAGAAGATAGTAAGATACACAGTAAAGACAAAACCAAGTGTTAAAATGCGTAAACAGAGTTTAAAGGGTAAAACAAAGGCATATTAGCACAGAGAAAGATCCGAATGACTCAAACAAAAAAATTTACTTCTTCAAAAGACACGTATGGACACCTACAACATGTTTTATTCTAGTAAAGACATCAGTAGTTATTGAAACAGCCAGAGATATAAATCTCAACTACTCAGCAGTTATTGTAAAAGTTATTGAGAAGCCTTAAAAGTCAAATATTTCCAAAATTTACCTCAAACAGTTATTATTACAGTGATTCAGTCTCAGATATTTTGCCTTGGGCCTTGCATGGTCTCAAAGGTCAAGATAACATTAAATCTGTAATAACTAAAATCTGAAACCCTAGCTTAGGATCACCTCCTCATTTTGAAGATAAATACTGCATGAATGATTCATTTTTGTGGGTTGGTTGGTTGGCTAGTTAGTGGATTGCTAACTGATGAGCTGGTAGGATGGATATGTTGTACTAGATTAATGTAACTATTTTGAACATTAGTAATACAAGCACGTTCACGGGATTCTTGAGCTATGTTAATGGTGAAGTTATCCTTCTTTGTCAAATGTTTTCCTTATGTTTTCCATTTTGTCCATTATTTATCTAATAAAAGAACATAAATTTTAGATTAGGATATGTTGTCTTGGCACCCTGATTCTGTTTGCTTTCATTATCTTAATGTTTTCTTCTGTAAGGTCTGGTTGGAGAATTCTTAATTTCTCTCTGGTTCCACCTATCTTGTTGTCTTGGAAATGATTTAATAGAGTCAAGCCAAAGAAGTCTATGGTATTCCCTATCCTTTGTTGTAGCTTGAAATATTGTTTTTAAGGCCTTTCTTTGAAGTATACTTAGTAGATTCCAGCCAAAGAAGTCTATGGTATGCCCTGTCCTTTGGTTTGTCTCAAAATGTTACTTTGAAGGTATTTAGAGTGTTTGATTAAAGAAGACAGGTTTTTCTTGCTCTTTAGTTGCACTCATTGTTATCTTAAATGTTTTCTTTGTCTGAAAGTAATTCTAGGATTGCTAGATTGTTGTCTTAAAGGTTTGCTTATTAAAGTCTGGAAAAAGTAGTCTATGGTATGCCCTGTCCATTGGTTTGTCTCAAATAGTTACCTAAAAGGCTTTTCTTGTTTAAAGTAGAGTTAAAGGATTCTTAATTTCCCTTTAGTTTTATTGTTTTCACAACTTACTGTCATTTTATATTCCATCTAATCAAAGAGATACACTTGATATAGTTATCTTTCCCTATAAAAACCCTTGCAGATTTGATGAATAATTAAATCCTTTTATGACTCCATAGCCCAATGGATTAATGTTTCTCATGGCCTATCTATTCAGCTGAAACACTCCCTCAATTAGTCACACCTTTGATATATCAATCAATCAATTAAAACAAAACAAATAGTCCTTAGAACTTCACAACTAGCCTAAAATAACAAAACAAAATCATAAAGACATATCATTTACAAACACATACATAGAGAGAGCCCTCTTTGTGTCCAAGAAGGCTAGGTCCTTGGAATCCAAAGTGGTCTGATGTGGTTCCCTGCAGAGTTTTTTCTTGCCAATATTTCAAATTATGGGGAGCCAACATAGAGGTGACCGTATTGGGGAACTGAGTAGTTAACAACTTAATATCATCTCAAGAACTTAGAAAACCACTTTCAAAATTAGATGAATCAAGTGTTAGCCAAGAATGGTATCTGGTTGCTGATGGTGGACAAAAACTAGCCATAAAACAATTAAAAACCCTCCACTTGGTGACTCCACTGGTTTTCAGTGGGCCTGCTGACTCCACTACTTTTCCATAGACTCCACTAGCAAAATCATTTTATCATTAAACATCAACATAACCCAGTCAATAATACTTTGTGGATTAAGTATTTCTTTCAGATATTTGTTATTTTCCAAGGTTGTTATAAACTTTTAACTTCTCTGAATTTGGGTCCAAATTCTGGCTTCTATAAGAATCTATACCAAATCTCATCCAGACCCAAATCCTCGTGCAATATTTGACAATACTGAAAGCATCCTTAGGGAGTCTCCTAGATCTAAAACTTCAAATGTTAGCAGATCAATCCACAAAGCAAGTTCCCTACCTGAAAACTTTAGAGACTTACATAATATCCTCTCTGACTCACCCCTAGAACAAAGCTTGTCTAGGACTAGATCTCAGAGTCGGATAACCCAGATATTTTTAGACCCATCCACATTACAGTAGAACTTTGTTGTATTAACCTCATCCCCCACTATTCATCTTCCTCCATTTAACCCTGTATCTCCTTTTTTAAATCCTCCACTTATTAACCCTCCTTTGTTTCCTCAACCACAAATCATGGCAACATGGTATGCTCCACTAGTCCTACCTTAGCCTTTAGTTGTTCTACCATAGGATTACCAGTCCAAAATCCCCTTATATGATACAAGTAGTCCTATAGCTGCTCAACTACATGTGGATAGAATGAATGACTACTTTGACAGAAAATAAATAAATGATGATACTGTTAAACTAAGATTGTTTGCTCAAAGTTTAGGGGGAGAAGCAAGAAAATGGTTCAAAGGCTTAACCCGTAATAGTATAAATGACCTCCCAGATTTTCATCAATTTTTCTTAAACAAATGGGAAGTCGAGAAGAACCCTCTCCAAATCTTATCAAAGTATGAAAACATTAAGAGGAATTTTGGAGACGGTGTCCAAGAATACTGCACTAGGTTCAATAGTGTATACAATGCCCTACCTACACACATGAAACCTCCACAAGGTCTAGCTCTAATGAAATTCCCTGATGGTTTTGATCCAGATATGGCTTATCAAATAAGAGAAAGAGAACCCCTCACATTAGAAGACATGTAGAGGGGAGCAGTAAGTGTAGAAGCCAATCTGATTGCCAAAAGAGCTAGAATGAAAAATGAGAAAAGAGTCACATATAGGGAAGAAGTTGTAGCCTCCACATCTGATACAAAGATTGAGAAATTAGTTAAAACCATGAAAAGGATGATGGAGAGAATGAATTTGAATGACAGAGCTAACCCCAAAGAAAACCAAAAATCTCCTCAAAACATAAATCAAAATCAGAACCAAAACCAAAACTTTAGGAGAAATCCCCCTCAAATAAGACAGAGAGGTCCTTATCATCAAATCAGACCTCCTTTCCAAGAAAAATATGCTGATGAGGATGAGGGGGTGATTTAAGAAATAGAGGAAAGTCATATAAATTTAATGGGAGTAAATAATGAGGATATTGTTTTCCTCACTGAGGAAGAACAAGGCACATTTGCAACAAATTAAGAAGAAAGACTAGAATCTGAAGACTATAAACAAGGCTTTGAAAATTCCATCATCGAAGTACATATACAATATGACCTCAGAAGAAATAAAAACCAAGATACTCCTAAAATAAAGAACTCCAGAATTTCTGCTAGGAAGATCCCTGAAAACATTCATAAAAAGACAGTAGAAAATCCAAATACAGTGGTTGAAATTTCTAATAAAACTAGAAACAAAAACAGCCAACCTAGTGGCAAACAAATTGGATACAAAAGTGACACTAGAAATACAGCTAGTGCCCCTAACAAAAGTGTTTTAACTGAGTTCCCTAATAAAAACAAGCAAGCTGAAATTGCTATGAAAACAATGTTTGAAAAAACTAATTTTAACCTTTCAAAAAATCAGACACCTTTTAGTGTAGAGAATGAAATTGTCAAGATTAAAATCTATATTCCTCTTACTGAATTAGTCACTCAAGATGTATATAGATTCCAACTTTTGAAATATTTAAACATAGGAGAAAATGTTGATTCTGTAAATTTAAATGATGATAAGCCTCAGCTTCTGTTTGGACCAGAAGTAGAAGGAAAATTTCAAGAGAGAGGTGTTCCTCCATTTTATGTCAGTTTAATCATCCATGATAAAATCCTCCACAATGCCATGTTAGACTCCGGTGCTTCACAGAACCTTATGCCAAAGGTAGTGATGGAAAGACTAGGCCTTGAGATAACTAGACCATACAAATATTTATACTCTTTTGATTCCAGTAGGGTTAAATGTCTAGGCCTAATCAAATATATATATGTTAATCTAGCACAAATACCAGCCAAAAACCTAGTGATGGATATTGTAGTGGTTGATATTACTCCTAAATATGGCATGCTCCTTTCAATATCATGGGGAGCTAAACTCCAAGGCACCCTCCAAATGGACATGACCTATGCTACCTTACCTGTCTTCAATCAACCAAGAAGACTGTACAGGGGGACTCACAAGAAATACATGGTTAGAAGTCAGGAAAAGCCAAAAAATTCACCGCTTTATTCTATTCACACAGACCTTCATTCATTTATCCTTTACAATAATGAAAACATTAATGAACAAGTGAAAAAAAATGAGCAAATAGTTGAACAAGAAGAGGGAGAAAAAGAGGAGAGACAGTCAAAACAGTCTGCCCAAACAGAAAATAACCAACATAGTGTAGACCATAAGGAGCAACATGATGAAAAACATAGTGGCAGCAACAATAACCAACATAATGATAAATCTGAAATTCAACCTCTTTGGAGTATGAGCTTTGATGGTTCTTGTAGCAAGACTGGTTCAGGAGCAAGTATATGGGTGCATAACACAGAGACCAATCATGCATAAGGTCACTCATACAAGCTAAAATTTCAATGCAAAAATAACACTGAGTATGAGGCAATCCTCCTAGGGCTACAAATAATCAATAAACTATGAGCCAAGAGGATATTTGTTCATGGATATTCTGAGATTGTCATTAGACAGATAAAATGAGAATACACAGCTAAGAATCCTAGATTAAAAGAATATAGGGATGATGCCCTTGACCTCTTAAAAACTTTCAAAGAGTATGATCTTGTCTTTGTCCCTAGAAACCAAAACATCCTTGCCAGTGGTCTAGCATTTACATATAGTACATGCCAGAAACCTTATCATAACAAAAATCACACATTCCAAGTCAAATATAGGCCAACAGTTCCCAATAACATCAAATATAGGCAAGTTTTTGAAGGAGATAAACAAATAGAAGATTTCTTGCAGTCCAGAAATGGGTTTGAAATGCCAAATTCAGACTCAGATTATGAAGAAGACTGCTCTGCTAAGGGAAAAAATTACAAAGAAGAACCTCCTCATAACGATGATATAAATTTGTTAGACAAAGAACATCCACTTAAAACAGAACTATGTAAAAATTCAGAAAAATAAGACTTTGAGGTGCTGCAGTCCAATAATGATAGTTTACCAAAGGGTTGAGCTTTTCAAAGAATTTACTGATGTATTTTCTTGGAGTTATGAAGATTTAAAGTCATATGATACTGAGATAATCCAGCACAAGATTTCTCTCAAAGAAAACCAAAAGTCCTATAAATATGAATTGCACAGAATAAACCATGTGCAGTTACCTCTGGTTGAGAAAGAAATTAAGAAAATGTATGATGCTAGAATAATATTCCCTCTGAGATACTCAGAATGGGTTTCAAATATTGTATTAGTGAGGAAGAAAACATGAGAAATTAGGCTATGCATATACTTCAGAAATTTAAACAAAGCCTCCTTAAAAGGAAACTACCCTTTACCAAAAATGGATCACATCTTACAAAGGGTAGTAGGTTCTAAAAGAATATCTTTTCTAGATGGCTTTTCAGGATACAATCAGGTGTTGATACACCCAGATGATCAACACAAGACAACTTTCACCACACCTTGGGGCACCTTTATGTATGTAAAAATGCCTTTTGGGCTAATGAATGCTGGAGCTACTTTCCAAAGAGCCATGGATATTGTTTTCTTAGAAAAAATAGGTTACTTCATTGTGATATACCTGGATGAAATCACAGACTACTAAAAAACTGATGAAGAACACCTAGCTCACTTAAGAAAAGTCTTTGAAAAGTCTAGAAAATATGGTTTGTCTTTGAATCCCAAGAAAACTTTGTTTGGCCTTCAAGAAGGAAAACATTTAGGCCATATCATATCTGAAGAAGGGATCAAGATTGACCCAAAAGGGATTGAAGGGATATTGCAAATCATCCATCCAAGAAATATCAAAGAGTTGCAATCTTTCATTGGAAAGATAAATTTCTTAAGAAGGTTCATACAAAACCTTGCCGAACTCCTAAGAAACATCACAAACATGCTGAAAAGAGAAATATGAGTCAAATGGACCATAGAAGCAAAGAAATCCTTTGAAATGGTAAAACAAGTACTTACCCAAACACTAGTTCTGATCAACCTTCATTTTACCAAATATTTCTTCATCTTCTCCTTTGCATAAGAACATATAGTTGTTGTTGTCCTACTGTAAAAAAAACATAAAAGGACAAGAGAAACCCATAGCATTTTTCAGCAAGGCATTAAGAGATGCACCTCTGAAATACAACATAATAGAAAAATAGGCTTTTGCCTTAATAAAGGCATTACAGTATTTCAGAGTATACATTCAGCACTCACACATCATTACATTTGTGCATCACACAGTGGTAAAAGACATACTAACACAAGATCCTGATGGAAAAAGAGGTAAGTGGATTGTTGTTATATTAGAATATGATTTGGAAATCAATCCCACTAAACTAATCAAAGGGCAAGGACTAGCTAAACTCATGGCTGAAACAAACTTTCAAGAACTGGACATGAATATGATTAATGCATTAGATGAACAAGAGGAGTTGGCAACTCCACCTATTGAAGAAGAATTTATGAATTCCTCTTGGTATGCTGATATATTATATGTGATTTTTAATCTAAATGTTCCTCCTAGTTTTTCCAAGACAAAGGCTAGGTTCTTAAAGTTAAAATTTGTAAACTTCTACATTTTAGATAAAATCTTATATTGGAAAAATGCTAGTGGTATATTGCTTAAATGTTTGCCTGAGGATGATGCACATAAGATCAAGCATGAGCTTCATAAAGGAGAATGTGGAGGCCACCTCTATTGGAAAACCACTGTCAAAAAAATCCTTAGAGCTGGTTACTATTGGCCCACCCTCTTTCAAGACATCCATAAAATAGTAATTGCTTATCATAAGTGTCAAATCCTTGAAGGCAAAAGAAAACTACTGGCATTACCTTTGCATCCAATTTCTGTTGAATCTCCTTTTCAACAATGGGGCCTAGATTTTATAGGAGAAATCTACCCTGTCCCCTCTACCCAACACAAATGGATCCTGAATGCAACTAATTATTTTACAAAATGGATAGAGGCCATTCCTTCTAGGATTACCACAAACTCAGTAATCATCAAATTCCTTGAAAACCACATTTTGTGTAGATTTGGTTGTCCTATAAAGATTATCACTGACAAAGTTGCTACCTTTAGATCCAAGAAAATGATGGAATTTTTCCACAAATATCAGATTACATTGGGCCATTCTACAGCCTATTACCCTCAAGGTAATGGGTTGGCAGAATCCTTAGAAATTTTTTTGGTGAACATCATTAGAAAGTTGTTGGAAGAAAATAAGAAGTCATGGCACAAAAAACTAGTACATGCATTATGGGTAGATAGATTAACAGATAAAAAATCAATTGGAATGTCTCCCTATCAGCTAGTGTATGGAGCAGATGCAGTTTTCCCAACAAGTTTGGCAGTGCCAGTGATGAAGCTCATCCAGGAAGTACACTTTGAAGAAAATGATATGCAAAGAAGGATAAACCAGACTGTGCAGTTGTAGCAAAGCAGAGAAGAAGTGTATACTAGAACATAGCAAGTGCGGGAAAATATCAAGAAGATTTTTGATAAGAGAACCAAGGAAAAATATTTCAACATTGCAGACAAAGTGCTGAAGTGGGATTCAAGGAGAGAAGGCAAAGGCAAGCATGGAAAATTTGACAATCTATGGAAAGGTCCATACATCATCCATTCTGGAAGAGGTAACAATGCATTCTTTCTGCAAGAAATGGATGGAACAGAACTATTTAGAGGTCATGTCAATCGCAGGATGCTCAAGAATTATTTTTGTTAAAGATCCAAGTTTAAAGCTTTATTCATTGTATATAACATTGCTTGAATAAAAATATCTGAAAAACAAACATAAAAATAAAGAAAAAAATAAAATAGGGAAGATAAAAGAAAAAGTAAAGCCCCATACCAAAAAAGAATGTTTCTGAAAGTGTGCAAGTCCAAATGCCACTACTTTTGAAAAAATAAGTCTTGTTCAACCATACAACCTAGTCATGCTTGAGAAAATTTTGAATTTCTGCTGGTAAGTTAGAAAATGAGGATTTTCCAAACTGTTTGAACTTGGCTTATCAGTATATTAGATTAGGAAAATATATTGGTTCCAAAGTTCAAATCTGAACCAAAGAGAAAATAGAGGGATGAATGACAAATTCGAAATTATAGCCCTCCATTTTAGTTTTACTTTTTGCAAAAATAAAATCTATGTGCAGCTTGTCCAAAATTCCATAGTTCATGACAATCAAACTGCTTAATATTGATTTAGTCGTGCTCATCAGTTTAATCTGAGCCTTTGGATGATATAAGGGTAGAATTAGATATTTTTTTCTTTCAAAAAGGAAAAATGATATCAAGGGTTTTCCAATCTAAATGCACCCAAATGAAGAAAAAATGCTAGGAGAGTATGATGGGTAGGTAGAATTGAGTTGCAACAAAGCATGATTTTCAAGTTTCAAAGGTCCAAGTTACAAAGAGCAGTAGCAAATCAGCAATTGAAGAATGAGGAATCTGCCAAGTACAAATTTCACACTGATCTACAATTCTAGATATTTGAACTTTGAGGTTCTTGACACCTCCTGAATGAGCTGCCCTCCCCAGATGGAGCCACTGTTATCCTCCTGTGTTCTACAGTTTCACTAGGTGACTATGGATTTTCTACAATTAATTGAAGATAGCATTTCTTGACCATCAACTATCTTCAGAAATCTCACTGCCTTCATTATCTTCATAATTTTTTTTTCACTATCTCTCAGTTTTCCTTCTCAAAATCACCCTTCTATTCTAAAAACCCATATTGGGCTTAAATCATCTCATTCTCACCTTTTTCCCCTACCCAAAAACCCACTTTCATTCCTAAAAAACCCATTAACCCCCTCACCTTCACCATTCTTATTTATTTGCACTAAAACAATGTAAAAAGTCCCTTTTCACATTGTTTTCAATATAAAAATAAACCTTTCAGGACCCTTTTTTTTATATTTAAAACTTTTTTTAAAAATAAATTAAACCCGACCCCCTTTATAAACGTCAAATCTCCCTGCTTTAATTTTTTTAACCCATGCTTTGATAAAAACCCCATATAACTCGTTCCCTTCTTCTTAAAAAATAAGCGATTCTGCTTGTTTTATTAACCCCCAGGCCCCACATACACCAAACCCCACGTTACAAATGAAACCTCGTCACCTGTCTGCCCGGGCTCCACCATAAGACTTACCTGCCACTCCTAACACCCGACCGTCGTTGATCTCCATCCACAAGATTTGACGGCCCTAATCCGATATCAAACCATTTCCTACGCAGGGTTAAACAACCACAAACCTTATAAAATGGGCGGTATTCGCCCATGTCCCCTCAGCCACGCGTCGCCTGGTCAGTGGAATCACATCTGATCACTCGAAATTTCTTATGACCCATGCCTCCATGCGAAAACCACCTCCCTCGCTCGCGAAAACCACTCTTTTTCCTCCTGGAAAATCCCGATACTTCCATCTGATTCAAATAATCCAAAGCCTTTTGGCTTTTCAATGAATCTTGATTCCCCACCAAAGCCTCTGTAACGCTCCAAAAGGTTTGAAAAGCCATAAACCAACGCAGAAACCCACCAGCACATCATTTTAATTGACAATTAATTTTTAAATGTGCAAGTAGCCATGTTTCAATGAGAAAATGGCATTCCAAAGTCCAAATTTTTTTAAAGAAGTGCTCTAGATGACGATCCATAGAGACTTGTTTTATTAGAGGGATTGAAGGCGTGAAATTGAGAATAATCACCAATGGATCATGATCATTGGTGGTTATTCAAGCACTCCGACAGTAGTGAGATTTCTCCACAGTGGAGAAGATTGAAAAGAGATATGCAAGGCACACGAAGAAAAAATAGTAAAAGGACTGTGATAATGAAGATTAAAGGATTAAAGGACAAATTAAAAGGTTAAAAGACGAATCAGAGATAAAGGAAAAATAAGAGAGAAGATAGTAAGATACACATTAAAAAAAAAACCAAGTGTTAAAATGCCTAAATAGAGTTTAAAGGGTAAAACAAAGGCAGATTAGCCCAGAGGCAGATCCAAATGACTCAACCAAAAACATTTAATTCTTCAAAAGACACATATGGACACCTACAACATGTTTTATTCCAATAAAGACGTCAACAATTATTGAAACAGTCAGAGATATTTCTCTGCTACTCAGCAATTATTGTAAAAGTTATTGAGAAGCCTTAAAAGTCAAGTATTTCCAAAAGTTAGCTCAAACAGTTAAGTTAGGAGTTATTATTACAGTGAGTTAGTCTCAGATATTTTGCCTTGGGCCTTACGTGGTCTCAAAGGTCAAGATAACATTAACTCTGTAATAACTACAATCTGAAACTCGAGCTTAGGATCACCTCCTCATTTTGCAGATAAATACTGCATGAATGATTCATTTTGTGGGTTGGTTGGCTGGCTGGTTAGTGGATTGCTAATTGATGAGCTGCTAGGCTAGATTTGAGAAAGCTCTAAGTTGCAAAGATCTTTTGGACTGGAGTAATGTAACTGTTTTGAAAATCATTAATACAAGCACGTTCACAGGATTCTTGAGCTATGTTAATGGTGAAGTTATCCTTCTTTCTCAAATGTTTTCCTTCTATTTTCCATTTTGTCCATTATTTCTTTGATAAAAGAACATAAATTTTAGATTAGGATATGATGTCTTGGCACCCTGATTCTATCTGCTTTCTTTATCTTAATGTTTTCTTCTGCAAGGTTTGATTGGAGAATTCTTAATTTCTCTCTGGTTCCACCTATCTTGTTGTCTTGGAAATGATTTAATAGAGTCAATCCAAAGAAGTATATGGTATGCCCTGTCCTTTGGTGTAGCTTGAAATATTGTTTTTAAGGCCTTTCTTTGAAGTATACTTAGTAGATTCCAACCAAAGAAGTCTATGGTTGGCCCAGTCCTTTGGTTTGTCTCAAACTGTTACTTTGAAGGTCTTTAGAGTGTTTGATTAAATAAGACAGGTTTTTCTTTCTCTTTAGTTGAAATCATTGTTATCTTAATTTTTTTCCTTATCTAAAAGTAATTCTAGGATTGTTGGATTTTTGTCTTAAAGGTTTGCTTATTAAAGTCTGGCCAAAGAAGTATATGGTATGCCATGTCCTTTGGTTTGTCTCAAACAGTTACCTAGAAGTCTTTTCTTGTTTAATGTAGAGTTAAAGGATTCTTAATTTCCCTTTAGTTTTACTATTTTCACAACTTACTTTCATTTCAAATTCCATCTAATCTAAGAGATCCACTTGATATAGTTAGCTTTCCCTATGAAAACCCTTGCAGAGTTGATGAAAAATTAAATCATTTTATGACTCCATAACCCAATGGATTAATGTTTCTCATGGCCTATCTATTCAGCTGAAACACTCCCTCAATTAGTCACACCATTGATCTATCAACCAATCAATCAAAACAAAAAAAATAGTCCTTATAACTTCATAACTAGCCTAAAATCAAAAAACAAAAGCATAAAGACATATAGTTTACAAACACATACATAGAGAGGGCCCTCTCCGAGTCCAGGAAGGCTAGTTCCTTGGACTCCAAAGTGGTCTAATGTTGTTCCCTGCAGAGTTTTTGCTTGCCAATCTTGCAAATCGCGGGGAGCCAACAGGTCATAGGGAAACCTTCTTTTGTGGATTACAAGCTCCAAGTTACTACTATTTTCTATACCCACCTTATCTATAAAAAATTGGAATGGATATGAGGAGATCCATCAAATGAGGGCCTTGATTTATCCCTCAGCAATCGACATCAAATCGACCAAGAGATGATGTGAATATATTAATTCACCAAGAAAAAATGGCATAGGGATGGCTAAAAAAAAGTTTAATAAGGACTATAGATGGTTTACTAAGTATTGTACTTCCCTTAAACATATAGTAATATGACAAAATAATTACTTAGCTGCATTGACTTATGATCACTCATGATTTTACACAACACACAAGAGACATTGAAAGCATGCTCCACTATGACTAGAAAAGTAACAAACTATAGGATTAAAAGATTCATATATATGGTATGACTCCCAAGGAGGATGTATGTGAATTATAAGAGGATAGCACAAAAAAATGTGATTTTAAGGGTGATTACAAATGTTTCCACATTTTTTAAGTGAACTATAAAATGTCGCCCATAATTTGTGTATATCCTCCATATATTAACATGAATGAAATTGAAAGAAATTATTCATGATAGTATCCTTTTTGTTCAATTTTAATAAGTCCAAAAAAGAGATAAAAGGATACTCAATAGGGTTTTTTTTTTCACTACAGGAAAAAAGGTCATTGGTGACAGTAGAAAAATGTCACCATAAGCTCATTGGTGAGGGTCAAAAGATCCTTTGTCACCAAAAATTGAATTTCACCAAAGGCAGCATCACCAAAGGTATAGGTTTTGTGGTGACATTAAAGGTATGTCACTAATAATTATTTATAATGAAGGACAATGATTGTCACCATTTCACATTAGAAATGGTGACAAACATTAGCCTACATAACCAAAAAATTGAACGTCACCAAAGATGGCATCTCCAAAAGTATAGATGTTGTGGTAAAATTAAAGGTTCATCATGAATAAAGATTATAATGATAGATAGTGACCGTCACCATTTCATATGAACAACAATGATTTATTGTGATGGACCTTTCATGGACGTCACTATTGATGCATATATATCAGGATGTTCATTGACCGTCACCGTTTCATATTTTCGTGAGGGTCGAAAAATGCCACCATAACCTCATTGGTGATGGTCAAAATATATTTTGTCACTAAACATTTAACGCCACTATTTATGGATATATATTGTGGCATTCGTTGACCGTCACCATTTCATATTTTTCTAAGAGTCGAAAAATGTCACCATAAGCTCATTGGTGATGATCAAAAGAGCCTCCATCACCAAAAACTAATCGTATCCACCCCATATGAATATCAGGGCATGATGGAATCAAACCACCTGTTAGTCATCAATAATTGTTTCTATTTTGTAGATGACTAAATACTTATCCTAGATTTCAAAAAAAAAGATTCATGAATATTGTGAGTTTTAGAAATCTTACTACTTTCATTATCCTTAAGATAATGTTTTCACTATTTTACTATTCTATCATGTCATGGTCAGATCACCACTCCTAGAAGACCCCTCATGGGCTTATGACACTCATCTCTGTCCCATTTTCACACCCATAACCTCAGTACTATATTTTTCCTATGCTTAACCCTTCCACCTTCCATCTAGGATTGCCAAACAACCTATCCTTTCCCATGTTCATCAAATTCCTCAAGCATTGATGGTATTAAAGCTATCTCTGTAGGCTCTTTAGATAAATCAAGTACATTGGATTTTGGATCTTCAATACATCAATTTTTCAAAAACTATGTTTTTCATACTTGAAGACCCAAGCCAAGCTTTCAGTCAAAGACCAACTCAAAGAGCCTCCCACTAGGTCACTAGGGTTTCATAGGTTGTAGTGTTATCTTTGGTGTTCTAAATCATTGTTTTTCATGTGCTAAGAAGCTGAATCAAATGGGAAATAAGGTCAGCACCTGTTTTTCCAAGATAAATCAGATAAGCCTCCAAGGAAGACCTCCTTATCAAGTTCAAATTATGCAAAGGACAACTGTTCATTTTTGACATTTCTGCAGGAGTGTCAAGGTGATTTTCAGTAGGAAAATTGGTAAGATAAGAGGCCTACTCCACATCATATACATCCACAGCAAATAAGGAGGAAGCAACCTATGTTCAAGAAAAATCAGGATACCTAAGACTGATTGGGCTAGCAGTGTGCCAAACAAGGAGCCAAGGTAGCAAAACACATGGAAGAGGTACACCAATACAACCAAGCATGAATTGAAGATTTTTAGAAATCATGGATGAAAAAGGGAAAAAGGTGAGGTGAACTGAACAGAAATGAATGAACTTGAAAGGGCTATAGAGAACTTAGAATACAACACTAACAAATCTTCTCAGACAACCCAAAAGCCTAAGGTTTTGGTGAGATGATCAAAGAAGGTAAAAAGGCAAGTTTGGACTCCATAATAGCAGCAAATATTTCCTAAGGATATCACTGCCTGAAAATGTTCCAAACTCATTTCAAGGATTTTTTCATGATTAATATGTCACAAGAGGGTGAGATGAAGATAATGAGCCTCCATCATGCCAGCAGAAGAAGGTTTCAAGGGATTGTTGTGTGTGTCATTCTAGGGTTTGTCAAGGTAAAGTGTTTCACTGCCTCAAAGGGAAATAATGCAAATAGTATCAGTATGAGGAAGTTCAAGCTTTCATTTTTAGTCATTTGGTACTCACTGATCAAAGTAATAAAAGCATATGGTTGAGTTTTAATATGAAAAGGCAATCTGATCATAAGGTTGTTGTTGTGTAACTAAATGTGTCAAACACCAAGAAACATCAGAAAGCTAAAATTAGTATGTCATGGCACCTGCAACAGATCAGAAGTGGCCAAAGAGGAGATAATAGCATACATGATTATGAAAGTTGTGGTGCTTGTCAAAATGGATTTATCATGCTCCAGAGATTAGAGGGAAGAGAGCCACTTCAAATTTTTCATGGCACTTATTGACTGAAAGTGGTTGAAAGGCATGAAAAAGACAAAACACAATGAATCATGTAACTCAAAAAAACATCTGCAATTTTTTTTAAAGGCATCAATAGGCCAGATGGAATCAGAGTTCACCCTCTCAATAAACTAAAGAACAACAAAGAAAAATGTTGGAAGGAAAAGGGCCCATTTTTATGTTTTTAAGTCACATACTGCAAAAGGTCAAAAAGAATATCAGTGAAATTAAAAAGACTAAAAACATTAGCAAAGTGGGTTTTGATTTAAATTTATTTCCCTAAATATATAAGGATCATTTTTCTCTCCTCTCATCTCACTTTGGATTTGAAAAGACAGTCAGAGCATTCAAGGGGAAATTTTTTGAGTTTGGTGAGAATTCGGGCGAGGTTACTCGACGCTACACTTTGGAGTAGGTGTTGCGCTTAGAGCACCCAGCGCTGCGCTTAGGGGAAATTTTGCAGTGTAATTTTACACTGCACTGTGCTTACAAGGGAGCGCACTACAGTTACAGGTGGGTGCTACCTGTTCGCCTAGTTTTTCGCGTCAGGGTCCTAGGAGGACCCGGCAGGCCTGCACGTAGGCAGTGTTGTGCTCAGAGAGGCCCGACAGGCCCATACACATTCAACACTACGCTTAGGAGCCCGACAAGCCTGCACGCGGGCAACGCTGCACCCAGGAGGACCTGACAGACCCAGATTTTTCCCGGTGCTGCGCTTAGGGCAGAAAGCATTTTTCACTTGCAAAATTTCCTAAAATCCCAAGGGAGCACCTCCAAAGCTGCATCCAAGGACCTGCAAAGAAGTCAAAGGTTTGTAGGTGGCTAATTTTCCTTATCCTCCAAGTGGTTTTCTTGATTTAATTATTAAAATAAATTGGTCACAAACCTAAAGAATATAAGCCCTATTTTGACCTCCAAGCAAGAATTTATCATTTTTCACCCCTCCTATCAAGTTTCATAAGAAGAAATAGGGTTGTTTAGAGGCAAAATTAATCACCATGTTAGGAGAAGAAGGGAGTGTGAGTAATGAGGGAGGTCAAGTGCCTATGAGGCCAAAGCACAAAGGTGGGAAGGTTAACAGATTTTAACCCCAAGACACTGTGGAGATTACTACCTCTCCCATGATTCTCACATGCTTTCAAAATGTCGGGTGTTTTCAGTTTTGTGAAAGGGTCAAGCAAGTACAAAATCACCCAGAGCTCACAAGGTTATTCATTCTTAACCTACATAAAAAACAATCAAGCTTGGCAGGGGTGACCTTTGAACTCTCATCAGATGCCATTTCTAGTTCTACAGGTATACCTGATGTTGGCGAAAAATGGTTCTAAAGGTCAAAGTTGGACATGAGTTGGTATGAGCCTTTCCTCAAGCCTAGGTATAAAGAGGGCTGCAAGACTATTTTCCCTTTCTCACACTTGTTGGAGAGGTATGCACCCTTAATGAAGGTCATCATGGAATATTTTACCTGTGAGGGGAGACACTCTAGGTTCTACTCCTACCATATAATATTACTCATGCATTTCACTAGGGTCAAGATGCTTCATTTTCCCTATTACTTGTATAGGAGTATCGTCAAGATGTCTTCTGTTGTCTGAAGGAGGAGTTATACCCAACAAATTCAAAGTTTGTTCCACCACTCCTTGATCAAGATGGTGGTACTACATCAGTTGGAGCAAAATGGCATACCTTGGGAGGTGTTCATTGCTAATGAAATATTCAAAAGCCCATAGCCTCATCATTAGCCAAGTTTACCCTCATCATCTCATCCTCCTCCCTCCACTCCTCCATCACCTCCCACTGGTCATGCCTCATCATCTACACAAATAGACTCTCCTCAAGAAAACCTCCCTTCCTCACCTTCTCCTGATGCATCATAACACGAAGGAAGTGATAGTGAACAAGCAAGTGACCATGAGGGTGAAGGCGACAATGAATCAGACCAAAATGAAGATGAGGGTGATGATGAGTTGAGCCAATAGGAGGTAGAAAACATGGAAACAGAGGAAGAGGATAACAATGAATAAAATGAGGAAGCTGACAGTATAAATGAATCAGGAAAGGAGGAAGAAGAGGTCAGCAATGAAGCAGAAGATATGGAGGTGAAAAATGATGAAGATGAGGCAAGTGACAAAGAAATACAGGATGATCCTAAAGGTAGCAGTGAGACTAAGAGCTCAAATTATAGTCAAAATAGTGAGGCTCTTAGTCATGACAGAGATGAGGGGAAAGATGAAGAGAGAAGCCTAGATGAAGATGAAAACAGTGGGGAAAATGCAGAAGCTAAAGGCAACAATGACACCCATGAAGCAAGCATTAGTGATGAACAACAAAACAAGGAAGAATACAGTCATGACAGTCATAACAACAGTCATGACAGTCATGACAGTCATGACAGTCATGAAAACAATGAAGGAAATGAAGAGGCTGATGATGAAAATGAATCTCACAGTAATGATGAGGCAAAAAGCTTCAATGAAGAACAAAATGAAAGTGCAGAAATTAGTGAAGAGGTTGAGAGTGAGGCTGATGTTGAAGGCAAAGTGATAAGTAGTAGTAAGGATAGTGAAGAGAAAAACATGGAAACAAATGAAGACAACCATGATCATGACACAAAAATGACCACCATAAAACCTCTTCCATTGACATATCAAAGAGGGCAAAGGCTTGTGTTTGCTTCCTATAAAAGGTAAGGGACCATGCCATCCACCTCAGCTCAGAAGATTGACAAAGGAAAACAAAAGGTAAAGGAAGAAGAAGAAGATCATGAGCTTAAGAGGGAGTTTGAAATCATTCAGATTGATAGTGATGAGGAGAATGAAGCAAGGATCTCAAACTTTCTCATCCAGAAAAAAAATTCCCTCATTGAAGACCTCCAGGAAAATCTGAATAGGGCCAAGAGTGTGAATGATGCCCTTGAGATGGAGAACAGGCAGCTAGGAGCAAAAATTTCCATTTACGAGACTAGAGCCATCAGGGCCCGGAAAGAAGCCCAAAGGGCACAGGTAAAGCTAGAATATTTCATGGGCACCTATGAGGAGTGTGAGGATGAAGAAGGGTAGTCTAGGAGGAGACCAAGAACCATGGGTTTGAAGAAGGAATTGACAAACAAAGAGAACAAGAACCAGCCTTAGCAGAGCAGGTCCCTCTAGATGAGTTGTTGGCCATAGAGATATCACATTATCGGGAGCCTTGGTTGGAACGATCCAACATACACTTAGAGGCTAAATTTAAGAAAGAAAATCAGGATCTTGATCTCCAAAGGAAGATGACCAAACATTATGCCTGAAGGAACCAAGTTGCAAGGGCTAAACTCAAAAAGGCCCAAACCAATATCCAAGCACTCAAAGAGACAAAAGGCCAATATAACATTGGAATATTGGCACAAGCTTCTCTACAGGTCTCTCAAACCCCATGAGGAACACATCCACCAAATTTGGGAGAATTTTGACAAATTTTGGTTTTTTACAAATTTTGAGGCCTCTAAGCATAGCACACCTGGCACTACGCTTTCATCTCAAGCATCCTCAGGAGGATAACTCAGCATTTTTGGAATACTTTTCTCAATTATAGTATTCTTACCAAATTTCAAAGCATTTGGAGCATTTTCTACCCCTCAAAAGGCCAAAACACACCTCATTTTTCACCTTTCTGCCTCATTTATAGAGCTGCCACTACGCCTAGAGCAGTTTTGGGACATTTTCCTTTTGGAAAGGTTAATTGATATCAATCATAAAACCAAGGGTACATTTGAAAATTAGACTCAGCGGGCTTTCCAACAGGCCATCACGGAGCCAATTCTGACATTGGGAAGGTCATCAAAACTTGGCTGTAAGTGGACCCAATTTTGCCCATGCATGGCGCTACGCTTTCAGACCTCACTGTGCGTTTTTGGCCAAAAAGTCAACAAAAGACACTCATTGATGGAAAAATGATTTTTTAGTGTTTTTTGAGGCAAATCACTCCAAAGTTAGGTGCTTGGAGTTATTTTTGCATTTATTTCATGAGATATTTTGTGTCTTGGGCCTTGCATGGTCTCTTAGACATAAATAACATTTATGGCTATTTTTGACATTTTCAAACCATAGTTAGGGTTTTTTCCCTCCTTTGATAGATAAATAGAGCATGAGGGCCTCATTGTAAAAGGTTGGCATTTGATTACTCTTTGGAGAAATACATAGTTTTTTTTGGAGATTGGAGAATAAATTGGTGTTGTGGAGTTTGTGAATGGCTTGTCTTGATTAATGATGGAGAAGGCTGCTTGTAGGATCCCTCAGCTTGGTTAATGGTGATGTGCTTCTATTTAGTTATTTTTTTCTTATGTATCATTGTGTTTCATCCTTCTAAATTGAAGCAGGACAAAGGTTTTAGACTAAGAAAGGTTTTTCGAAGGCACCTTACCTCTGTTTATTCTTCACTGCCTCTATGTTTTCCTCTGCTAGGTCATTTTATAGAATTCTTAATTGCTCTCTAGACCACCTAATTTTTTTTATTTCATGAATGGTTTAATATATTAGGTATCAAAGATTTTTTATGGTTAGCCCTGCTTTTTTGATGTCACTAAAACACTATTCTTGAGGTCTCTCTCTAAACCACTAATTAGGTTTGCCAAAGAGGCTATGTTTCGATCATTCCCTTTGTCCATGCTTGAATAGTTGTTTTGGAGATCTTTATGGCTATGATCAATGATGTTTAGGCATTCCCTCTTCTTTGATTAAAGTTATATTTTTATCTTAAATGTTTTCTAATCTTGAAGGTGAAATCACTAGAAGTTAAATGAGTTTCTCGCCTTCTATATTTCACTGGATTGTTTGTTTGAAATGCTTATTTGCTTAAGTTTTATCAAAGAGTTATTGGTGTGCCCTGTCTATTGATATATACTTTATGATAAATAGTGTTGAAGTCCCTTCTTGTTTTAAGTACATGACAAAGGATTCTTAATTTCCCTTTTCCCTACTTTCTTTGCAAACTTGATGTTCATTTCATTTCACAAAAACCTTGAAAATCCATCTGACCATGCTAGATTTTCCCTGTGATCCACCCTGATTTATTTTTGAAACTTTCCATGACTTTTATCGACTCCATAGCCCAATGACTTGAAGATTTCCTCACTCTATCTATTCTAAATCATCTTACCTAACCAAAACAAACAAAAAAACCCTACACTTAACAACTAGCCTAAAATCAAACCCTAAAAGCAAACAAGTTCACATCATTTGCAAAAAATAGAGAGAGCCCTCTCCGAGTCCAGGAAGGCTAGGTCCTAGGACTCCAAAGAATGGTCTAATGTTATCCTATGCATTTGATCTCACCAACCTAACAAATCATGGGAACCTAACACCACCAACCTCCTTCTTTTAAAGCAAGTGCTCTTCCATTGAGCTAGCACACTTTAAAGAATTAGACCTTGAAAATTTATAAATTGTAAATTCTACAAATTTTAATAAATTATAAAACTTTCTAAAGTCTTGGAAAATATTTAACTAAACAAACAACATAGCATCGAAGTTACATGTCCCTACCTAGTGGTTATGGAAGTTATGAAAAGTGGGTGGAGGGAAAAATAGCTATGTCAAATACTCAATATGTTCAATTGAATACTCAATTAGAAGTGAAATTTTTAATACATTTATAACCTATAAATGACCTATAATTATCAAACCTAAAATATTTAGTTACACTAAATATTGATTTCTCACCTTGTGAATCATGTAAATTTGTTGTGGCAACAAAACAAATTGTCTCTAAACATTGATTTGCATGTCAAAATGAAAAAATAGTGAGTACATATGATGCAATTATGAATAATGAGCTACATAATTGAATCATACTAGGTATGGGGTCTAGAAAACTAATTGGGATTGCTTCTCATTATTAATTAATTCAATATTTTAAACTACAATGATCAATAACAATGATCCTAAAATGTAACCAATAAAAAAATGTTATAATTGTAAGCACAAAGTTTGGCTAATATTTGTTACACCAACAAAATATTCAAGGGGAATTCAAACACGTCCAAATCCACACCAAGAACGAGTATCCAAAAAATCAATTGCATGGATACAAACAAATCACTCTCTACCTGTCAATAATAACACTGTCCTCCCAAAAATACTCCAACTGGAAAAGGGGTGTGAAGAAAAAATCCTCAAAGAAAAAAGAACTACACAATAAAAAAATACACTTCATTTAGGCCCACTAATTTTATAGAATAAATCTATGGGAATAACAAAAGGATATATATAGAATAGGACAAGTGATTTCCCCTAAAGATGCAAAGATACTCTTAAGGAGTAGAATGTATCTGCCCAACCCAAGCTTTTAGAGAGACACCTTTGATGTAATTACGTTGTTTTGTCTCCATGTAGCTAAAAAGAGGTTAAATTCTCTTGAGAAAATTTTGTTGCAAAGTATTCCATTTCCATGATTCTTTTCTTTACTAATAAGAGGATATGCTCTAGTTCATAATTCATGTTTCTAAAAAAAAAATTGGATGCTTTAATAGTTCCACTGAAAACATGTAAATATCTTATCCATAATGCTAAAGGTAAAGTTTTTCTTGAGCTTTTTGTTGGCAAAAAACAAAATTCAAGTTCAACTCAAGTTGAATACTAACCAAAAAAAATCCATGCATCGATTAATGAGGGAAATCAGTTCTTTTGACAGCTAAACCATTCATGATCTCTTTGACTGATTAGTGAATTGTTTCATGATCTATTATGTTTATTGCATAAGGTCAATCACTACACCATATTTTTAATATATCGATTTCCTGTAAAATACATCTATCAATCTCATCATGAAAGATAAGAGGATATCTAATGTTCAACAATTTGGCTACTATCCACAAACTATAAGCATTTTTTCTTTTACAATAACTTCAATTTAAATATTAAAAAAAAAAAAATCAGTTGACTTGATTGGTTGCTTAGTGGAAGCTTCTGATTGGGGCTCTTCATTTTGCATGTGCATGTCACTTTATAAGGGCCATAAATTCCATGGAAGAATGAAATGTCACATCACTGCAATGCAACTCAATAAAAATAATTAAAATTTAAAATGAAAGCTACGATAGAGTAATAAATTCATATTTGAATAAAAGAAAATTCTTTGTTTTACTAAGATTAAGGGTTCTATAAAACAAAGAGTACAAGATCAATCATTTACCTGTGAAATAAACATGCAATTTAATGAGCTTACGTCTAGATTCGAAACATGTGTTCTTTAGAAAAATAGAAGTGAGAGCTTTAACTTTCCTAATTAAGATCACTTTAAAAGAATGCCTTTCTTCATGATAGTTTAAGATACACAAAATTGTATAATATAAATGACATCATCACTAGGTAATTTTGCTAAGCACAAGCATGTCATAGGAAGATATTAGATGAATGAAAAATTAATGTCAAGTGACATATAAATTAGTTTAAATAAAAACATATTATTATTGGTATTATTGTTATTGTCCAATTTTAAGGTCACAACCAAGCCAGCCACCAAATTGGTGTATGAGATCCCTTTGTTTGTGGAACATGGGACCCAACTATGCGTACTGATTTCACTGCTAAGTATATGAAGGCATACATACTCTACCCCCCTTTGTTTTTGTACCAGTGACCTCTTAGGAGGAAACACATGCTCTTAACCTATGAAGAGCTTTGAAAACATTGTTTTCGATTTAATCTTATTACGAATAAATGCAACTTCACGGATTTTTATTTGGCACCCAATATTTTGGACAAAATGTTCCTAAAAACTTACTTCATTCTAGTTTCATTCACTATTTGTTTACTAGGGCCCTCGATTTGCTCAGTGCAGAAGAAAATTTTATAAAATTATATGGTATATTTACACTACTGCTAAATTAAAATTATTCTCACTGAAATTCAATATTTATGGATGGTGTTGTTCAATATTTAACATAAGTCATTAGTTTACTGAAAGGTGATAAGTCATGCATCGAACATTATATCAAATGGTGAAATACTTGAAGAGTTGGTCGAAGTGAAACTAAGTAAGAGAAGGCATGTGCCTAAAAGCTAGAAGCCGAAATAATACGAAGGCTGAGGTATAAAGTAAAAAGGGGTAGCGGAAATATAAAAGGTGCAATTATGTGGTACGAAGAGCGCAGAAAAAATATATTAAAACAATTGCCGCTTTTTGAATATGCACACAAGGGAATTTCCGCGGGGGTCGAGCAGCGAGAGAGGGAAGAGACCCATACCCCCGCGGAATTGTGATAACGTGGCGTGGTGGGGACCCAAGGCCAGAATGAGGTGGCAATGCCTGAGCACGAAGTATGGTGACATGGCAAACGCAATGTGGGCCCTTACGACTGGTAGGGTATGTATTCAATTCGCTTTGTGAATGATATGTTTCAAAGTATCAAATGGTGTTACACGGCAGAGAGGTAAGGTAAAGTTCGTAGGTAAGCTGGTACTGAGGCCCGTACCAGTATTAAACCTGGCACACGGTGTTCGCCTCTCCCCAACCAACGCCCAATCCCTACATGCCGCGTGCCCCACTGTTAGTGTCCTTACGACACTTGCCCTACTTATTTCACCTCTACCCGTTTTCACCTCAGAATTACCAGTCTCACGTAGCAGTTTCTCGTATTTTACTGCAGTAAAAGTCTCAGGTCTTCCAGTTACGGTATATACAAAGCGGGAACAAGTGCCAAGTCTACCCAATCATCACCAGACTACCCCCGCGTCGCTTTCCCAAGCAAATTTACCTACTGTACAGGTAATCTGTCCCTTTCATTCCCTCTATTTTCCTTTCGTTTCTCGTTTCATATTTCATATGTCAGTCATGGGAAGGGGGACACCCAAGAAAAACAAACCAGAAACTCCCCAGGTCCGAGAAACCAGAAACCCTCCCGGGTTCGAGCCTTTCATTGACCAGCAAGCTCGAATCTGCGATCACCAATACCATTTCCCTATTAGTAGTATAAGGCCTGAGCTTTTTTCGCGTCATGTTCATAATAGGGATCGATACCAGGTGGTTGTGTCAGGCTTTTACCATCAGATTACCCCCCCAGTTTTCCCGGTGGTCGAGTTCATCTACTGGCTCAGAGACGCCTACGATGAAAACCGAGGCACGTTTACCTCCGCTCAGGGAAACCATATTTTATCCCTTTCACCCAACGTCATCAAGCAAGCCCTTCGTTTTCCCACCAGTGCCACCTACACTGCTTTCAGCGAAGAAGCTTTAACTTCCCAGTTTACCAAATCGCCATGGGAGCATCAAAAAAGCTTCATTGCTTCTATTTCCAGCAGCCATGCTACTACCCTTCCCGGTACGGAACTCCTCCCATTAAACCTGTTCAAAGAGGAAGTACAACCCATCCTCGCGCTCATTGCGGGTCTGTTAGGTGTAGGCGGGTTAGGGGAAACTTCCAAAGTATGTGTTTTCTTTTTGTGGTTAATGTCTCAGAAGGGGGTTGTCCTAGATATCCCGGGTTACTTATCTGCCATCATCCACACCCAGTTCCAAGAGCTTCCTGAAACCAGTCATTTTCGTTTTTGTTCATTGGTGTTCTATCTTTTCTTGTATCAGCATGCTGATAGGTTCGAGTGTTTGGGCTTGGATAGGGTATACGAGGTCAATTCTCAACCCCGACTTGTTTTTTACTGGAACTTTGCAGTGCGCCAATTTCCAAAAGGGGTGGGTTACTCTAGTTTCCTGAATGATTTCATGTCCATTTCTTACACCATCATTCATGGTTCGCCCTCACCTAGGGTTTTTCCTGAAATGAAGAACTTGCTGCAAGTTGTTAAAATCCAGAGCACCGGGGACTGGTATCTCTCTGATAATTATACTGAAATTCGGGTCTATGGAGCCGAGGTCACCCCTTACCTGCTACCGGTGTTTCCCGCCCGACGAGTTTATGCTCTGGAGTATATTCGGCAAGCCCTCAAGGCTGACCAACTCCACTTTGTCCCCGCTAAGAAAGGTTACATACTAAGGCTTCCTACCCAAATCGGCCCGTTCATCGTGAATTCAAGACACGCCCTTCCCATTGTCGAAAATCTATTGCAGGGTATGGACCTAAGACAGGGGAAGACTTGGGCTTATGATCCCTAGGAGATTATTTCAAACAGAAGAAAGAGGAATCGGTCCGCACCTTATGTACATGAACCAAGATTGTCTATAGAGTGGAAGGCTAACATGGAAATTTGGCCTTTGGTTTCACAGATGGAGATAGATTCATCTGCCATAGTGGAAGAGGAAGGCATCAACAAAGGTCAAGAAGAAGAAGTCGGTCCTTCAAGAACAGGTTCTCTCTCTCGTAAAAAACAGAAAACAGTCTCAAGTGAAGCCGAAATTATAGGAGAGGAACAGCTGCTTGAACCGTTCATACCATATGCGCCACTTGACAGTAGCAAGGCCGAAATAAAAGTGTTGAGGGAAAGCACCACCTCCTCCGACTTCACTGAGGTTTCACAGGCCATGGGGGACTATACTTCACCAGTGGCAGCCGAAAGGATCAAGAAAAACAGGATAATCAGAGATAAATACAAAAATGAGCTGGAGGGGTATGTAGAAAAGTATCACACCAGGATTTCTGCCACCATGAATGTGGATACTGAGCATCTGTTATTGTCTATGGCCGAAGCCCTTTTGGACCCTGATACAGGCGCCATTAGCTACCAAGTACTCCAACATGCAAATGACATGACTAAGGTGCCAGCAACTGATATGTGTAACCTGTTTCAGGTTGTAGCTGATATGCTAAAGGATGAGGTAATGTGGGCTACCATTGCACTGAGGAAACTCGAGAAAAAGCATGAACAGATGAGGACTACCCTGAAGAATGAGCAGGCAAGTGCCCGCGCCCAGGAAAATCGAATACGCGGTCTCCAGGATCAAATCAAAGGGAAAGACACTGTGGAAACAAATCGGCAGGGCTTTTTAATAGACCAATTGCGGAAGGAAGTTACCTCACTGAAAAGCAAAGCCCACATGCCAGCCTCCTAGCATGTGCAGACAGCCGAGTTGGCACAAGTAGAGAAAGAGAAAAGGGAATTGGCCGACACCTTGTCACAAGAAAGAGAAGAGAAGGAGAAGTTGGCAGGAACAATCGCTACTCTTTAGAGTAGGTTGACAGAGCTACAGAACACTTGGGACATGCACAGCTGTGCGCCAGCTACAATGCCACCTGAGACGAGTTCACTTTCAGAAAAGCTGGATGCAGCGAAAGCTGTAAATGACATACTGGAGAAACAAGCTTCCACTGCAAGGCAAAGGATCACGGATTTGGAAAAATCCCTGTCAGAGAGTACCAGAAGGATAGAAGCATTGCAGAAAGAAATTGAACAGGGAAAGAAAACGAGGGCTGACCAGCAGAAGACTATAAATGATCTCAACGCACGCCTAAAAGCTAACCTCACTCTCAGAGAGGGTAGAAAGATTATTCGGTTCGAGATCATTTTAGCCGTAACAGAGCAATGGTAATTTCTGCAAGTCATCGAGGAGATGAAATCTTCAGTACTCTATCTCAGAAGGCGATTTCAGGAAGGGGATCTCGATTTAGTTAATAGAGCTCAGCATGCCAGAGAGTATGTGTCATTCTTGAAAGGGCTGAGAGCTAACGAAGCAGAGCAACACGGCATAGTCAGCCGGCACAAAGAGGCCTTGGAATGTCAGAAACTCATCGATAAGGAATCCTCTCGCGTCGTGGCTTCGAGGGCCTTGCAGCAGTTGATATACAACATGGACCGGTTTGATGCAGTTTGGGCCGAAATTATGACAGCAGGGCTTCCGACGTGTTGGGACTCCACCACCCCTTCTGCGCTGCGACCATTACCGGAATATGAAGCATGCCTAAAGCAAGAAAGGGACCGGACAGATGTCCTGTCAGATAAAATCACCTAGGTCAAGGCTGAAACCATGATCGCATCACTGCGCCCAGAGTTTGTTCTCCTTCACTTGTTAAAACATAAAGTCCCTACTGAGGCAGATCCGAGTGATCTCACTGAGGCTTTCATCAGGGTAGAAGGATTTGCAATGATGCCTGAGCCTACCACGGAAAGTCAGTAGAGGTGCGCCCAGTTCGTTAGCCAAATTTCCAGTTCATCCGCAAACGCGCCGCCACCAGTATCAGCAACAGCCTCGACCCCTTCTCACAAATGATGCATTGTTATTTCATGATTCGGCCCTCGCGGCCTTTTTAATTTTTACTTTTTTTATCTTAGTTAGTATTTTTTAAGTTCAGGTGGAATTTATATTTCACCACAGCAATTTACTTTTACTCAGACTGTTACTTAATTTTGGTTTTAAAATGGCCGAGCGCTTAACAAAAAAGGATGAGAGGTTCTTATCCCTCATCATGATTTTGGTTACTTGGACAAGGACTTCTAACAAACTCCTAGCATGCGATGAAGATATTTTCCCAAAATATCTTCCCTCCCATGTAGAGAAGTTCCTATATAAATAAGAACAACAGAAAACACAGGGTTCCGGATATTTTCAGAAAAATATGCTGTAAGAAGATTTTGTATGCACTTTTGTTTAACTCTTGCAAGAAGGTTCAGAGCCGGTTGGGTTTCGATGAAGAGAAGTTTTTTCTATAAGGAAGATTCTAGTCTTTGATACTTAATAGAACGTAACTTCCTCTTTACGTGTTGATCAATTGTCTGTCTTATCTCATCCGTTTCTCCTGTATCATGTTTTGGAATGCGAGCAGCTCATTGATTTTAATGTGAACTTATCCTAGTTGATACTTATGTTGGAATCAATCTAGTGCTTTAAATATGGCTCATGCATGATATTTTGTTCCATTCTCACTGCATCCATACTTCTGCTATATTGGCTTCAATGTGATGTTATTTTGGAATACGCTATTATTGTGAATGGATTCTTGAATAGATAAGCCCATTACATAGTGATATGTGTGTCCGGATATTATCTAGGCAACAGCTGATATTTTCTCATTTGTTCTTACATAGTGAACATCTGCAAATGACTTATCTCTATTAAGCATTGTTGAACTGGCCCTCTTTACAGTGAACTGTCTTTAAGTTGTCTGATGCCTTTGCGTAAGATTTTTACACTTTGTCTCTGCAATATGCCTCTTACGTGTCCAACTTCTGAAAGTTTTGGTCCCATTCAAGTTGAACTTCCTGTTTATGAATAGAAAGCATGAGAGCTCCTTCCTGCTAGTTGTCCCTGTCATATTACATTACTTTTACTCTCTGCTGTTTAAGATGTCCTAGGCACTGGTCTTTCACAACTCAAGGCTGTCTCTAGGATTGACAACATCTTTTTGGTGCCGTTGCCGGGGACGAATTTGATGAAAAATTGAAATCCCTGGGCCTCGAAAAAACCCTATTTCACTCTTCAATTAGGTGAGCATGGAGAGTAGAGAGTTGTATATCCCTCACCTTGGCGACTCCACATTAATTTTCCCTGCTAAATCTCTTTGCAGTCCTGGCTCCTCGGAAGCCACACCTTAGGTCAGATACTTCTCAGCCTAAGACACCCTTTTTGTCTGACCCAGAAAGAATTTTACATAGAAGAAGCTGGAGGGGGAGACCATTTGTTCATACTGAGATTCCACCACTCTCTCTAGAAGACCTTCCTTCTTCCTCTTCTCAGGTTGCCCAATTGCAAGATTCTAACTCCGCTATGGGTGAAACCGGTTATTACTCAGACTATTTACCCTCGGGAAACCTCCGAGTCAAGGATGAGGCTGAGTCAATAGATACCACCCATTATACTTTTCATCCCACTCCAGAGGCTGAAGAAGTTAAAAGTCACAGAGATATCTGTTGTTAATACTCCACCCCTGTCTCCATCCTCTCAAGCCGTTGTTCACTATATTCCTATCATCATCCACACCACACTTCCACCTACCCCCCCACTTACTCACCAAGCCCTCTTGTTACCTCCACCTCCTCCTCCAATGGCTAATGTCCCTGGCTTCCTACAAAACAGATACGCTCCTCTGGAGCTACCTGCAGTATTAAATGACATGCCGCAAGATTATTTAAAGATTCTACCCAGATTCAGTGGTGAGAATGATATTGAAGCCTAGAAACATATCAAAGTCTTTTGCTCTTTTGCAGATAATTTCAATGTGGAACATCTGGACGTAGTCCTAAGGCTGTTTGTGCAATCCTTAGATGGGGAAGCTAGAAAGTGGTTCAAGACACTTGGAGCTCATTCTGTCAGTACATGGGAGGGAATGGAGGATACTTTCCTCAAAAAATGGGGAGAAAAGAAAGATCATGGTAATATTCTTACTGAATTCAATACTCTAAAAAAGAAACATAATGAAGGGGTGTCAGAGTTTATTAAAATATTTAACAAATTGTACCTGAGTCTCCCCGCCGACATGAAGCCTCACCAGACCGTTGCCAAGGTCGTTTTTGTGGCAACGTTTGATTCTGAATTCGGTTTCTCCTTGAGAGAAAGGAAGCCAACCACTCTGGATGATGCACAGATCGACGCATTAGAGATAGAAGAAAATTTTGCCTCTACTGGAAAATCCAAAGGGAAACACGAACAGGATGCTAGAAGAAGGGGAAAAGAGGAAGTATCCACCTCAAGCCAAGACAGAGATTCGGCTAATGACAAGATTGAAGAAATGAATAAGATGATCAAGAATCTCTCAAGTAAGCTGATCAAGCTTGAGATGGAGGCCAAGAATTCACCCCCAAAGAATTTCCAAAATTCTCCAAACAGAGGATTCAATCCTCAATACAGAAAGCCACCCTTGAAGATACTGCAGAGGGGACAGAAGGAGCAGCAAGATCAGGTACCGCATCCTCTATACTTGGAGGGGAAAGTAGAGAGTTCCACTGAAGACCCTGCCTATGAACAAGAGGAGGCATGCCCTATTTTCTCAAACAGTAATGACATGGAATGTCCTGTACATGGAATTGACGAAGAGGAAGTACAAGCTCACTCAGAAGTGAAGGCCAATGAAGATATCGAAGAGCCTGAGATTGATGAATACTGCAAGCAGTTCGTTGATTTCATGCAAGCTCAGTTCAATAGAAGATATGACCTTAGGTCCTCCAGAAATAGAACTCGCACTCAAGAGCAAGAGGAAGACACACCTCAAGAAGAGACACCTGCTCAGAAAGAGGCAATTCCTAAGCAGATCCCGGACAAAGGTAAGAGGCCTCTTAACCAATCTCTACAATATGATACTCCAATGCCTTCATCTTCGCAAGTAACTACGCCCCCTAAGGTCGAGCCCATCGTAAAAGAAGTTAAGCCTCCCCTCCAAAGCAAAGATTCAAAAGAAAAAGAAGTGTCAATAGATAAGTCTTCATCTGTCTTTAGTTTACAAAAAGAACTTGAAAAAGTGATAATCCCAGTTCCCTTGACTGAGCTATTGAAACAGCCAGCATATCAGTCCCAAGTCACATCCTTCATGCTTCCTCCATAAGTAACACACATTCCAGATAGTCTCAACCTACAAGAAGAAAGGCCTATGGTTGTTTTTGGCCTGCATGTAGAGGAATTGGATGCCGCCACTCCCCCTTTTTATGTGTCTTTAGTAATACATGACCTGCTCCTGCATAACTGCATGTTAGATTCAGGAGCCTTTCATAATATTTTACCCCTTTCAGTCATGGAGCAACTAGGACTACAGATCACCCGCCCATACAAAGACCTTTACTCATTCGACTCCAAAAGAGTTAAGTGCCTAGGCATGATAAAAGACTTGGTGGTTAACCTGGCCCAAATCCCAGCGAAAAATGTGGTGATGGATATAGTGGTGGCGGACATTCCAGCTCGCTTTGGCATGCTACTGTCAAGATCTTGGGGAACCAAAATTGGCGGATCAATCAAGCTGGACCTAACCTATGCCACTATTCCAGTATTTGGGGGTCAAGAGAGGAGGCTGTACCGGGAAACCAGATTTGTCAAGACAGTTACTAAAGTAGATGATTCAGTAAATTCTCCAGTTTATAGTAGGGAGGGGGATTTCTCATGTTTAATGCTGGAGGAAGATCAGGAGTATGCACATGAACCATCCTTTTGCCAGATTAAGACAGAACAGTTCATATAAAGCCCTAAATCAGAAATCTGGACGCTTCACTTTGATGGAGCCAACTCCAGGGAAGGGAATAGAGCCAGGGTGTTGCTTATTTCGCCTGCAGGAAGATGGGTGCCTTTATCTTTCAAGCTGGAGTATGAAGCCACAAATAACGTGGCTGAATATGAAGCACTCCTACTAGGGTTGCAGACAGCCAGGAGTATGAACATACAAAGTTTAAAAGTTCTGGGAGATTCGGAAATAGTAGTCAGGCAGGTGAGAAATCAGTGCCAAGCTAAACATCCTAGGCTGAGAGCCTATAGGAACGAAGTTTGGGATCTGGTGGAGAACTTCTTCTTAGCATTTAATATCTAGTTCATGCCTCGAGAGCAAAACAGAATGGAAGATTATTTAGCAGTGGCTGCTAGTACTTTTTGGCCACCTCAGAACCCTCTATTGAGATATGAGATTGAGGTGTGTTATAGGCCATCAATCCCAGACAACATCAAGCACTGGCAAGTATTAGAAGATGATGAGCAAGTCAAGAGATTCTTGGAAACATTCGGGGAGTTCTCCAACATGGAGATCGACATTTGTGAAGAAGTGGAGACCGAAGATGCTTCGGAAGAGAAGTGGGAAGAAAAGGTAGCTGGTCATAAATTTCTGCAGCTGAAAGGGAATGTCATTCCCCAAGGATTAGTACCTTTAGAAAGGCTGTTTAACAAGAATGATGTCTCATTACATCCAAAAAAAGTTGTAGAGGAGAATCAGGTAGAGGACCTGAACCTAGGCACTGAGGCTGACCCTAAAATCATGAAGCTGTCTAAGAAGGTCCCGGGAGAATATAAACAGCTGTATCAGAATTTATTTCAGTCCTACAAGGATGTGTTCGCTTGGTCTTATCAAGACCTAAAAACCTTCGATGTCAGCATTATGCAGCATAAGATTCCATTGAAGGGAGATGCAAAGCCACATAAGCAAAAGCTTAGACAGATAAATCCACTATTGCTACCTTCTATTGAGAAAGAAATTAAGAAACTGTTGAAGGCTAAAATCATTGTACCATTGAGGTAATCTGAGTGGGTAGCAAATCTAGTCCCTGTATGGAAGAAGAATGGAGAAATAAGACTATGTGTTGATTTTAGGAACCTGAACAAGGCTTCATTGAAAGATAATTACCCACTGCCCAAGATGGATCAAATATTGCAGAAAGTGGTAGGGGCTTCCCGGATGTCGATGATGGATGGGTTATTTGGGTATAATCAGGTAGCTTTGTTGCCAAAATATCAAAAGAAGACGACCTTCACCACTCCATGGGGAACGTTTATGTATGCCAGAATGCCTTTTGGGCTGATTAATGCAGGGGCCACTTTCCAGAGGGCCATGGATATTGCTTTTATTGGAGAACAGGACCAGTTCTTGGTGGTATATCTGGACGACATTACTGTGTTTTCAAAGGATGATACAGAGCACTTAGAACACCTACGCAGAACCTTTGAGAAGTGTAGAAAGTATGGCCTCTCCCTTAACCCACAGAAGTCTTTTTTTGCACTAGAAGAGGGCAAGCTCTTGGGACACATTGTAACCAAAGATGGAGTAAAGATAGACCCTAAAAGAGTGGAAGTCATAAATGGCATTGCCTTTCCTAGAAACAAGAAGGAAGTTCAGGTGTTCCTAGGACGTATAAAATTCCTAAGGAGGTTCATCCCTAACTATGTTGAGATAGTTAGGCACATAACTGATATGCTAAAGAAGAACAATGAGGTGAAATGGTCACCAGAGTCAAGAGAAGCCTTTGCCAGAATTAAAAATGCATTCGCTGAAGCCCCTGTGTTAGCTGGGCCAGATTATGCCAAACCGTTTATGATCTTCTCCTTTGCATCCCCTCATACAGTAGCTAGAGTTTTGTTGCAGAAAAACGAAGAGGGGTATGAACAGCCTATTGCCTTTTTTAGTCAGGTGCTTCGGGATGCTGAGCTGAAATATAACATATTAGAGAAGCAAGCGTACGCTCTGGTGAAGTCTCTCAAAGCTTTCCGTATGTATGTTTTGCAGTCCCATGTCATTGTGTTTGTTCCTACAGCAGTTGTTAAAGACATTATTATCCAGGGGGACAGTGAAGAAAAAAGAGGAAAATGGATAGCAAAAATACAGGAATATGAGCTAGATATCCGTCCTACCAAATTAATCAAGGGGCAAGGTTTAGCCAAGATCCTCTCTGAATTGAATTGCCAGGCCTTGGGTATCAATTTGTCTATGACAGAAAATGAAGATTCTGGAGCAAAGGAGGAAGCACAAGGAATAGAAATAGCCTCCAAGAAGATACATATGAAGTACCTTATCAGCCCATGGTACAAAGAGATGGTAGAGTACCTTCTAACCCTCAGTTGCCCGCCCAGTTGTGACAAAAATAAGTACAGACCACTGAGGTTGAGGTCGCAAAAGTATGTCATTGTGAACGGTCGGTTCTATTGGCGAGACCCCTCCGGTATCCTACTCCTGTGCCTTACAGAAGAAGAGGTGGAGAATATAATGGCTGAGTTTGATGAAGGAACCTGTGGAGGCCATTACAGTTGGAGGGCTACTGCTCACAAGATTCTGAAGGCTGTTTTTTTCTGGCCTAAACTATTTGGATACATGTTCACTCGAGTTAGAGTTTGTGAGAAATTCCAAAGGTTCGCAGAGAGACAGAAGCTCGCGCCTCTCCCCATGATACCAGTCCATGTAGATGAGCCATTCCAGCAGTGGGGAATCGACTTCATCGGAGAAATGCATTCTCCATCCAGCGGTCAACATAAATGGATATTGACCGCCACAGACTATTTTACCAAATGGGTGGAAGCTATACCTACTAGGAATGCAACTGACGCTGTGGTAATAAAATTCATGGAGGAACACATCATATCCATATTTGGTTTTCCTGCTAAGATAGTAACTGACAATGCACAAGCCTTTAAATCCACAAAATTCGTCAACTTCTGCCAGCAGTATAATATTGCGCTGGGTCACTCTATGGATTATTATCCCCAAGGGAACGGCCTCGCGGAGTCCTCAAATAAAACTCTGGTCCAAACACTAAAGAAGACTATCAACGAGAATCAGAAGAATTGGGATTCTTAGCTGAAATTCGCTCTGTGGGCAAACCGAATTACTAGCAAGAGGGCAACTGGGAAGTCTCCATACGAACTAGTTTATGGGAGAGCAGCAGTTTTTCATGTGCAGCTGGCTTTACTGGTAGCTCGGTTCATGCAAGAAAATCAGGAGGAGCCTGACGATGTAACTAGGAGGATTAATCAGTTGGTGGAGCTAGAAGAAACACGAAATCAGGTGAGTTAGAAGCTGATCGAATATCAGGAGAAAATGAAGGATCTTTTTGACCAACATGCCAAAGACAGAAAGTTACAGGTGCGAGATCTGGTGCTTAGATGGGAAATTCGAAGGGCAGATAGAGGGAAGCACGGAAAATTTGATCCCCTCTGGTTTGGCCCTTTCAAAATTGCAGAAAAAGGTGGCAACAATACTTTTAGGTTGGAGAATTTGTAGGGAGATTTACTGGACGCCCCTGTAAATGGTCAATTCCTCAAGCTTTATTTCTAGTACTGATCCGGGCCGAGAAAGCCTGATGTACCATATTGTATATTTTTTCATGTTTTTAAGCGTTGTTTGAATAATGTGTGTTTGTTGATGAATCATGAAGAGAAGAGGCAAAGAGTCCAAAGGGATGAGAAGTGGCGTTCACAGAATACAAACAGGTGGTCTGCGTAGTTCTCGACACATTCAAGGATGAACGTGCCGTCCCCAGGTGGAGCCAATGTTGTTCAATATTT